>CAUYQG010139632.1:0-25103 GCA_963574415.1 Tarsius wallacei | reverse complement strand
CTACTTGGAAGGCTGAGGCCGAAGGATTGCTGGAGCCCAGCAGGTCGAGGCTGTGGTGGCTGGGAGTGGCCACTGCACTCCAGTTTGGGCGACAGAGTGAGACTCCAACTCAAAAAAAAAATAATAAGAAAGAAGGTACTTGGAACAAATAGTTCATATGAGAAAAGTATTAAAGAAAATGTGGAGAGAAGGGCAGGAACTAGAAGAGTACCTAGACAATTGAAAATTACAAAACTGTGCAACCTTGGTAATGGAGCTTTCCTTTCCTTGGTCAGATGTTGAATTTATTACAATGAAAATATAACAACTACCATTTATTAAGTTTTAATTGTCTGTCTTGTACACTGATAAATGCTTTGCACTCAGAACTACAAGAACAACACACTTTGGGACCACCAAGTGGGATGGAATCACCTAGTGTGGGCACGGAGAATGAAGACTGAATGGAGAGAAGTCAGATCAGGAGAGATCTCTGTGCAGGTACCTGGAGCTGAATTGTGTGACTACACCTGGGCACCAGGATTCTTCAAGTTACAAGGAAATTCACTGAATTCTCAGCAGTAGGAGCACTGCAATGCTGCCTGTGACTCACTATGTTTACAGCACTCTACTCTGTGAAAGGAAATGAGAGAGAAAAACACAGATCATAAGTTTCTGCCCCAGAAGCAGAACCCTGAGGGAAACTAGGTGGTTAAAGACACAGGACAATGATGCCTATAGAGGAGTCCAAAAATGAGGTGATACCCTGACCATGACAGTAATAATGATAACATCTGGGAAGGAATTTTACGTGAGCAAAATCATATGTGAGGTTTTCTTAGGCATGGGAGGCATCTTTTGTTTCAGCAACAAAGACAAACTCTGAGCACATGTTTTTATCTGAGAAACAGGTTCTCATGGGCTTCCTCAGCCTCTTATTGTCCCTATCCAAGTTTATTCATTTATTGAACATACATTTATTGAGTACTAACTATACATACCACCTATCAATCCAAATGCTTTGGATACAACATCAAACAAGGTAAATAAAGTCTCTTTTATCACTGGACTTACAATGTGGCAGGCAGAACATAAACCATGTACATGTGTTATGAGCAGAATTGTGTTTCCCACCACCAACTTCATGTGTTGAAGTCATAACCCCCAGTATATCAGAATATGACTATATTTGAAGACAGTTTCTTTACAGAAAAGTAATTAAGTAAAATGAAGTTACTAGGGAAACCCTAATCCAGTATCAATGATGTACTTATAAGAAGAGGAAACTTAGACTCAGGTAGAGAAATAAGGTAATGACACAGGGAAAAGATGGCCATCTACAAGTCAAGGAGAGAGGCTTCTGAAGAAACCAACCCTGACGACATGTGGTCTCAGGCTTTTAGCCTCCATAAGAGGCAGAAAATAAAATTCTTTTGTGTAAGACACCTGTTCTGTGGTATTTTGTTATGGCATCCCTAGCAAACTAATATAACATGTAAACAAACCAAAAGAAGCAATCCTTCGGCCTCAGCCTTCCAACCATCCACAGTTTCTTCTTTTGGTTTGTTTACAAGTCATATAAAATAATAAAAGAGGAGGATGTGACAGCAAGGACAAGTGCACCAAGCCAGAAACCAGCCTGGCATACTCTAAGGAAGAAAAAAGGCCTTTATAAAGAAGGCAGAGGCCTAGCATGTGACGGAAGATAAGGCTGAGAAGCGGGCAGGACCAGATTCTAAAAGGCATTAGAGACCAAGACAGAGATCTTGGACTTCACATCCTAGTTTCTCAACTTTAGCACTATTACCATCTTGCACTGAAAAGTCCTTTTCAGTATGGAGGCTGTCTTGTACATTGTCGGATGTTTGGTGGCATCCCCGACTTTTGTCAACTGGGTGCCAGCAGTAAAAGAGATGTCAATGAGCTGATGGATATAGGAACCTTAAGCCTTAATGAGAGGTCAGAACTGAAGACAAAAATTTGGGAATCATCATCCTATAGATGATACTTAAAGCTACCCAATTAGATGAGATCATGTAGAGATAGCACGAGCATTGAAAAGAAAGTACCGTTTTTCTTTACCTATTTCTTCTTTAATGAATTATCAATGCCCATTTTTTAATTTGAGGTTTTCATCATTTGATGATGGTTTTAATATTTGAGGATGGCTTTAAATTAATATTAAGAATATTAACTGTCTAGCTGACATGTTAGTCAAATCCTGTCATATTTTCCTCTATGGATTCTGAATCTAGTTCCATGCTCTGAAATGATCCTATTTGTTACCCTCAGGTTATAGTAGTATCCATAACTCTGGAGACCAGGAAAGGCCTAATCACTGTGCCCAACTCTTCTCTGGGTTGTAACCATTGATCAAATCTACAATGAGCCAAATGAAGAGTTAATACATATTCACGAAACCTCAATAACTACCACAGTACAGAGTTCCCTGTTAAAACACTCAAGCTTGGACCTGAGTCCAGAGCTTGGCAGCATCAGACCTACCAGGAAGATGGCATGAGCTAGTCCTTAGCTAGCTATTCCACAGGCACATCAAGAGCAAGACAGAGGCCAGAAAAGTCCAGGGGAATGAGGTCCTGTAGGCCTGGCTCCAGAAATCAGGCCCCAGCCTGACCCAGCTACAACTCTTATACAAAAACAAGAGAGACCACAGTATCCTTACCTATTCATGATGTGGTCAATGTAGGAAAGAAGTATAAGGCTTATTCCTGCTTTTTAAGCAAACCCTTTGCTCTAGAACACAGGACCTGGCCCAGAGGATAACAAACTCTTATCCTTCAGGTTAACTACTCCTCCTTCCTTAGAGAAGAACATGTGAGAGGTAGAAAGGAGGACAGAAACCCCCTCTCAGGAACTTCCCAGAAAAAATGGAAGGGTAGGTGGGACTTCCTTTTCACATGCGCTTAGAGAAATATGGGTGGGGAAGAAAAGAGTCTTCCCACTAGAATCCACCTAAGTTTTCTGTTATTAATTTCAGAAGTTATCATACTTTCAGGTTTTCTACTAATAAATAGCATGTAAACATCTTCACCCCATTCCTCAACAAAACTGATGCTGTATGATAGACTGATGGTGATGAGTGAAAAAAGGTTTTAGGCTATCTTGAGGTGGCCATGTCTACGAGGTAAGTGGCATTGGCTGTTTACAAAGACTGTGCTCGGTAGTCTGGGTGTATTTTGTTTATCAGCAGTCATGTCTAGAATAGCTACAGTGGCAGTGACAGCAGGAAACATTCACAGACTGTTTACTAAGCATGGGGCACCATGTGAGGTCCTGGGGAAAGGATAGAAAATTCTGTCCCCACTTTCAATATCTAGCCAGGGAAATAATTGTGCCCGAGACTATCCTTGCTTCTAGAGTTTTCTAGGGAGTAGATTTTTCTACCAGAGAGCCTATTTATTGCCCTTTAAGATGAAAAGATTTAAGGCAATTTCCCAAGTGATTATCTGGTGCACAGATACAACTAAAACTCATATGGTAGGCGGAATTCTAAAGATGTCTCCCTAAGATTTCTGGCCCCGGTGATTCAATTAAACATTAATCTAGGTGTTGCTGTGAAGAGATTTTGCAGTTAGAATTAAAGTTGCTAATCAGCTGACCTTAAAATAGAGAGATTATCTTGAATTATCTGGGTAAGCCCAATTTAATCACATGAGCCCTTACAAGTTGAAGATGAGGCAGAAGACTCAGTCAGAGAGATGTGACTGAAGAAGGGAAGATCAGGGAGAGCTGAAAGATGAAAAGCCTTCTCTGTCCTGTTGCCAGGGGCAGGCATAGGAGGCCTCCAGGAACTTGAACGGCCCCTTGACCAGCAGCCAACTAGGAAACGGATTTCTCACTCCTACAGCTGCGTGGAATCAAGTCTGGCCCAAATCCTGAATGAGCCAAGAAGCAAGCCCACGCCCAGAGCTTCCAGATGCTTGCTGAAACCTTGACTTCAACCTTGTGAGTCTCAAAGCAGTCTCAGATGCTGCAGTCGGATCTCTGAGCTTCAGAAATGTGGGATAATAAATGTATGTTGATTTAAGCTGCTAAATTTGTAGTAATTTGTTATGGCAACAATAGAACTAACATAGCCCAAGAAAGTTATAGTATGAGACTAACTCGAGAAGGGGGCAGAAAGTGGTTGCGTGTCCTTTTCCACAATGCTATCTGAGGAGTACTGAGTTTAGGGTTAGTTAACATTTTTGTGTTCCCCTCAATATGTTTGCTTATCTCCAGAGTCAATTCTAGGGTGGGATATATTTCCTGAAAATTTAAGTTGAGCAAGGTCCCACCAGTAACCTATTCAGTACATTTTTTAAATGACAGGAAGACTGTCAAGAAAGTAAGAAGAGTGTTCTTTGAGAGTTGTGATAGATGGCATTACTACTCATCCAAATATTCCAGTTCCTCTTTCTGTGATGTTGCTCCCTATAGGAGGATTATATACCATCCTCCATGACATCAGCTTTGGCCAAGTGACTTGTTTGGTCCATCATATGCAAGCAGAAGTGATGTTTTTTTTTTTCCTTACAAGCAGAGCTTTAAGAGACAGCATGTGGTCCCTGGGCTCCATTTTCCCTTCACAGGAGTCCAGCAATGCCCCAGTTAGGGGCTACACCATCATCCTCGGTTCCACAACAAAGGTGACAGGGAGCAGAGCCTCAGCTGGCCAATGACGCACATGCAACTTGAGCAAGAAATAAACCTGTGTTGGTTTAAGTCTCTTGAATCTATGGGCCATCCATTACCACAGCACAATTTAGCCAAGCTGACTGACACAGATGTGGTCCTAAAAATGTCAGCCTCTTTAATTACTGGGTGTCAGCCACCTGAAGTAAACCTTTTTTGTTCAAGTTGGATACATGCAAAAGGTTTCTTTTAGTTATACAAAGAGAAGTTGAGTGACATTATCCAGGGAAGGCAAGTTGCCATCAGTAAAAAGTGTACAAGTTAAGGAAAGATAGGCTCTGCTGCAGTAACAGATCCCTTTGTCTCAGAGATGCACAAAATAAAACGTGTTTCTCTCTCTCTTTTTACATTTTTATTTTAAAGATGTGGGGTACATTTCAGGGTGAGGTATACAAATGATTGTTGTACAGGTAAAGTTTGGGCCTCACTTTGGTCCCCATGTCACCTGGTTTGAGATCAGATACCCATATTGATGAAGTGTGCCCCCACCCCGCACCTTCCCTTGACAGTCTCCCACTACTGCCAATCCCTTTCTTATAGTATGATAATAATTGTTGAGGGTCCACTTATGAGTGAGAACATGTGGTACTCAGTTCTTTGTTTCTGTGATAGATCACTGAGTATTACAGACTCTAAATCCATCCAAGTTTGCTGCAAAGGTCATAATTTTGTCCTTTATGGCTGCATAATATTCCATCATGTATATGTACTCCATATTTTTTTAATCCAGTCTACTTTCGATGGTCAGCACAGTTGGTCCCATGTTTTTGCTATTGCGAATAGTGCTGCAATAAACATTCGTGTGCAGGTATCTTTTTTGTAGAATGATTTGAGCTCCCCCAAATATATTTCCAGAAGGAGGATTGCAGGGTCATATGGAAGACCGATTTTTAGACCTTTTAGGAATCACCGCACTGTTTTCCACAGAGGTTGTACTAGTTTACACTCCCACCAACAGTTTAGAAGTGGTCCCTTTTCCCCACATCCTCACCAGCATCTGTTGTTTTTTGTTATTGATGACGACCATCCTGACTGGAGTTAGGTGGTATCTCAGTGAGGTTTTAATTTGCATTTCTTAGATGATTAGTGAGGCTGAGCATTTTTTCATGTATCTGTTGGCTGCTCTTATGTCTTCTTTTGAGAAGAGTCTATTCATATCTTTTGCCCACTTTTTAATAGGGCTGCCTGTTTTTTCTTTTCAGCACATTTGAGTTCCTTGTAGATCCTAGATGTTAGGCATTTGTCAGATATATAGTTGGCAAATATTTTTTCCCAGTCTGTGGACTGTCTCCTAGCTCTCTTGATGGTTTCTTTGGCTTTTCAGAAGTTTCTCAGTTTGATGAGGTCTAATTGTCTATCTTATCTCTTATGGCATGGGGACTTGGGGTTTTGATCAGGAATTGGTTGCCAGTTCCAATTTCCATAAGTTTGTCTCTTGCATTTTCTAAAGTTCTTATAGTTTGAGGTTTTACGTTTAGGTGTTTAATCCATTTAGAGTTTATTTTTGTGTATGGTGTTAGGTAGGGGTCTTGTTTCAATCTTCTGCATGTGGTCAGCCAGTTTTCCCAGCACTATTTACTGAATAAGTTCTCCTCTCCCCAGTGGTTGTTAGTGGAGGCTTTGTCGAAAAATGTGTTTCTCGTGCACACACAATGCAATGCAGATTGACTGCTCTTCTGGGTGGCCTTCCTCTAAGCAAAGACTCGGGGCTTAGGCTATGTCCAATTTGTGACACTACCACCTTGGAGTCCCTTATGTCCAGCCATGTAGTTAAAGGAAAGAACACATAGAAGATCTCGCAGGAAAGGGTCTATGGCAAGGCATGGGAAAGTGAGTGCATATTTTCTCATAGATCCCACCTAGATGTAAGGAGGGTTGCAAAATGAAATCTTCCTGTGTGCCTAGGAGGAAGATAAAATGGTTTCATGAGCAGTTTTCCTTTATCTGCCACAAGAAAGCAGTGTTTTTATAAAAGACAGGAACAAAAGACATGTTGAATTTTGAGACATTAAAAAGACTGTGCTGCCCTATGAGTGGTAAAGATCACCCAGACAGACAAGGAATGTGGGCTCTGGCCTTTGAGGTAGGCTATAGTTATTGGAACCCAACCAGACCTCAGTGCTAGTGAGCTGGTGCCTCGGGATGTGTCTGTGTGTGTTAAACAAAAGAACTTTCTGCTACAGCCATATCCATCGGGACCGAGTACAGGCAAAGAACCACTACAGAAATGGAGAGGTCTGGACTACCAAGGGCCTGGCTGCTGCGGTGGACAGGCACCACTGGGGACATGTGACAGACTTGGCTTCTGCAGCAGCCCCACGTGGTGGTGGGCATTGTACTCTCTCTACAGCTAGCATTAGAAAAAGGCTGATCCCTCTTTGCACAAAATAAACCCTGGAATTCTTGGAGGGATTTAAGTATGAGCACTTCAAAAGAAAATACGTGTTGCAATTCAAGCAAATAATTTAAAAACAAAAATATGTCTCAAATTTGAATAACAAGTTTGTTAAGCAATTCATTCTCGTTACCTGAAAAGGAATAGAATACAAAGATACTGAACAGAGAAAGGAGAACTTCAGAATGAAAGAAATCTAACACAGAAAAGTAAGCATTTGGTTTTTATTAATTTTATTTTACGTTTAATCAATAACCCTAACCCTGCAGCAAAGCAAGCCAGGTAAGTCAGCTGGCCAGAGCAGTATCCACTGAAAGATCAAGTTTTGCATGAGATGATTATACTGTAGAAAACAGAGTCGCATTTCTGCTCTATGCAGTAGTAGGACATGGGCAGGAACCAGAGGATACCCTTTCAGGACGTAATAAAAGCACTTGGTGACTGTGGGCGTTTGATCAGGCCTCTTACATAAACAGGATCTACATGTGAAAACACCTTCAAAGGCTGAGCGTGGAACTGTGCTGGAGACACAGTAGCTGGTGGGCAGCCTACCAGCCAGTCACACGGGACTGAAGCAGATGTTCTGAAGCCCACTGGGCTCCTCTCAGCTTTCTCCACTGGCTCAGCCCACTCAAACACAAACCCAAGTGAGGTGCTTCTCACCTATGGGTTCCCCCTACGCAAACCCCAATTGCATATCAGATCTGATCTGAAGAAACCTTTCATACAGAGAACACACTTGTTCAAACACCTCCCTCATGGGAAAATGGCTTCTCTATCCAAGAGCATGATTTTCCTTTGGGAACAATCACATTATTTGCCTTCACTACAAGGGTGAAACCATGAGTTTGTTGAGAAAGCTACCTGCTTCTCCACCAGCTCATCAAGTCAGCTGTGTGACCCGATGGGTCTATAATTATTCAATGATCTAGCTGTAACCCAGGCCCCCAGCCCATGTTGGCTAGCAACTACAATGTCTCTGACCTCCTCAGTCTCTGAGCTTTGTTGATGTGGTTCTCAATGCCCAAGTGTCACCCTAGTCCTGGTACCCCCGTGTCTGCTGCTCTGCTGAATGGTGCTGACCTCCATCCTTGTGAGCTCTGTTGCCGCTATGTTTAGCACAGCGGTGGCCACTCAGTTGTTAGCCCTGCTCCCCAGAGCTGACAGACCAGCCTATGGAAGTCGCAAGCCTCACCATGATGACACCTACTTTCCTCTCCCTTCCATTGCAGATTATCTGCCCAGTTCTGAATCAATCCCCAGAGGAGGCTTAGCATTTTGATTCATGGTCCTCTGTACCAAAGAGTCAAGAACATAGTCCCAAACATTGGGCCAGAATGCTTTAGAGTAACATGACACTGGGGTCAACTAAAAACTGCTCCTCCTGCCAGCATCACAGCCACCAGAACATGCTATTTCAGTGGCACTTCCTGCCTGTCCCTCAGGGCATCTCTATCCTACTTCCTGCAAATCCTGGTTTTCTATCTCAGCTCTTTATTCAGGAATATGAATTTCAAGATGCTTCTCTCCAGTTAGCTGAGGAGATTCCAAAGCAAACAGCACCCCTGGTCTGCCCTGGTTTAGCAGACTTCCTGAGGTAGACACTAGGTAAATACTCTTCCTTTACATTGTACCAGTCCTGGAGAAAAGCAGATGAATAAGATACGATCCCCTTCTTCAAGGAGGTCTAAATTTGGTAGACAGACAAGTCAGTAAGCAGGCCACTTCTTGAGCAAGCATGGTGTTATAGATCATCTAGACCACAGCACAAAGCAGGGACAGTTCTTGGTAAGCCATAATTGTTGGAAAGAACCAAAGAATTCCCCAGCTGGGATTAGGGCAGCACCTTCTGAGGCCTTACAGTGGATTATGTGGGATAGAGACAAGTTAAGGTGGCAGGAAAGGGAAAAACAGATCTCTTTATTTGGTTATTTAGTTTTTCCTTCTGACAAGGGAACAACTTGCTGACAAAGGCAACTGTGCTTTCTGTGTAGCTCCCCAGAGAATGAAAAATCTAATTCCAAAGCAAGATTCTTCATGAAAATGAAAAAAAGAGCTGAAGTAATCACATCATGTCAGCATGCAAGTATGGAGGATAGAACAAAAAACCATGACTGAAAGCAACAGTGAAGTATTAAGTTAATATTACAGAAAGCCTTCAAAGTAGTTTAGTCCTCACAGTGCCAACAGGCATTTTACTACAAAAAAAAGACAAACAAACAAACAAAAACAAACTAGATTCTTTGGAAAATTCCCAAAGTCAACTACAGTACCAAGACGAGAACCCCATTTCTATAATTAATTCATATTATAAGCCCAAGGGTGAATTTGATCTTAAAACCTTTTATGTGTCTTCCTTTATTCTTCCCACCTTCTTAAGATGCAGGAGGTCTTGTGGAAATGGGCACATTTGGGAGGATGTGGCTGTGTATGGACTGCCTGATTTTTCTGAAGGCATCTGAAAAAGCTAGAGTTTTTCTGAACTAGGGGAATGCTCAAAGAAAGAGGAGTGATGGATGTAGCTAGGAGGACAAAGGATGGTATTGATCAAGGCTGGCAAGAAATCAGATTCCTCAAGCTCATGAAATGTCTCTCCAATGTTGGTCTTTGGAATTCAACTGCAAGTCACTCCATTGTCCTACTTAGAGGTCATGCATTGCTGCTAGGTGATTCTCTCTAGCCACTATAAGGTCTCTGTTAGCCCACGTCTCAGTCTCCCCAATTACAGTTGGTCTACTCCCTCACCACAAGTTTCTTCCATTTAATACAGAACGCCCTACCTTCCACCTAAAGATAAAGGTCAGAGTCAAAACCAAAAAGTTTCACAAAAACAATAACCACCTTGCTCCCCACAACCTTTCTCTACTCAATAACCTCCCCAAAGGGAAAAAATGTAAGAAGGGATCTTAGTTTGAATGGAAATTAAACTTTTTTTTTCAGTTTCAACACTACTTTTTTGTAATTCTTGGTTTCTAGTGACCTTTCACATACAGAATAATTAAATGCAGCTGTTGCTATAATTGAAAAATCTAAATTTAAAAGCTAACTGGCAATTTTGTCATCTCTGATTTATAGGCCATCTGAGACTGAAATCTCAACAATTCTCTACCCCTTACTGGCACTGCTGTGCCTTACCAGGAGTGTTGCCCATTTCCAGTGAAAAAAGAACCATGACTCACAACTCAGAAATTTCTCACAAGTTCATTTTATGTCTAGAAACATAAATGTTTCTAGTAAGTAATGTTTGAAAAATGTGTTCAGCTATCGATATAGTTATCTACAGCTGAGATTTGCTGAAGATCCATGAGAAGTCTCTCAAGTGATTTAAGTGTGTGCATATCCCATATCACACACACACACACACACACATACACACACACACACACACACTCATGCAAACCCCAGATTCTGCTGCCTAGATAGCACTAAACAGCCTTCTGGAGTAAACATTTTTTAACTACCAAAATAAAATGGCACAAGTATTCAAACCACAAGTTCCAAACTGAGGGGATTTCTTACTGAGAGGACAGAAGAAGTGACTGATGTCTGTCTTCCCTTCATCAGTTCAGCCTGCAGCCTGGCTCTTCATGATTATCTGCCTGTTTTCCCTCCCAACCCTGGATACCAATGCTGAAGAAATCTTAGAAGGGTATTTGATGTATTCAAGGAGAAAATAAATCAAGTAATGTTGATGTAAAAATTTGAGTGTGATGGTTTCTTGTTAGCATGTATTCTTCTCCTACCTTTATACAATAAAATTCTGATAACAGTCAAAGTCAAGCTTTTAGATTCCAAACCTTTGACCTATGAAGTTCCTGAGGAGAAAGTTTTCCATGGTTTTAGTACCAGGAATGTTTACTTTTCTCTTCCACCACAGGCTGTTCCCTAATGAGTCATAGAAATTTTGTGAATTATGTTCACTTTCTTATTAGTCCCTAAACAGGCCCATTTCCAACAAGTGTAGTGAACTCTAGGGTGAATTTTGTTCTAGCTCCGTTCTCCACCTTTAATTTCTCAGTGTTTTCTTTTTTCTATTTATATACTTTTCTTTTTAGTTTGTAAGCTTCTTAAAATCCTCTTTGTAGCTTTAAACAGATTAACCATTACATGATTAAAAGTCCTGCAGATCATAGTTCCCATTAGACATATGCTCATGGCCATAAAACAGAAAGTAAGCTGACAGAAAGAGCATGGGAAAGAGAGGAAGGAGGAGGTTCTCTTGTGTAGGATCCTGTGCCTCACGGAGCAGCATCTTGCAACCATTCCCCAAGGATTGCTGGACTCCCCCTCCCAACTCCATTCACACATGGATCCATCCTCTCTCTCTGTTGTCTCTCTCCATCAACCCCATCCTCATCTCCCTGAAATCCGTTACCCCAGAGGTGCCCCTCTTGGTCAGAGCCTGGGCCCCAGCCTGGGCAGTGGTCACCTAGACAACATTCTAGTGAGGCACATAAAGCCACCAGCTTACATTCTGGCAGTGCCTCGCCTATGGACACACTCTGTCTAATGTTGAAGTGTGCTTTGTGTGCATATCCTGTCTCCTTGGGCTGATCACCAATGTGAAGGAAAGATTCATCTTTTACTGCCCTTGAGACCCTCTGATGTGTCACAGTGCTAGAAACATAGTAGTTCATCACTAAATACTTATTATATCACTGAATTCAGTTCCTCTACCCAAACAGTTAGAAACAGCAAAGGCTAGAGGAGAAAGGGAAGCCACAGATCCAAGAAATAACCTCAATTGTGTCTGTGTGGGAGCTTCACCATAAGACCAGAAAAGACCACGTGGGGACTGACCACAGGACGCTCGAAAGAGGGAAAACCAGTGGAGGAAGGGAAGGGGTATTACTGACAGTGCTATTTGGAGAAATGTCCAGACTCAAACATGGAAAATTGGCAATCAAACAAACAAACACAAAAAGGCCATAGACCATAAAGGCAGGAGAACATAGAGGCCAAGAAAGGAGTATGGGAAGAAAAAAGTCTTTTGCTGAGCCAGGTAAAGTGTGGTACGCACTACACATATGACTTAATCTTCTCAATGAAGCTGCGAGCTAGCACACAGAAAAACAGGTTGTCAGAGAGTATTACACTCCCCAAAGTCACACAGCTCATGAGTCATGGGGCTGAGAGCTGGTTCCCTTTCTGTCTGGCTAGAAAACCCGCACTGAGGACTTGAGGCTGCACACTGGGCATCAGATGCAGGGTGACATATGGTAAGAGAACAATACCTCAAGAGTGGAGGATACCAGAAGGATGGTGTGAAGCACAAGGCAGGTATTTCAAAATGAAAGACTGAGCACCAGGCCTAAGCAAGGGCACACATATCCCGCCAGGAGGGGCTACTCCCTAAACAGTAGCAAATACTACCATGATGTCCACCTTATTCCACAAAATTTGATAATTCAGGTAATCTTTATTCTGGTTCCTGTGATAACTATCTTTAAGTTATGTAGTCAAGAGAACTTAACTTTTACAGTTCCCTGTTTCTCTCTTTTCTAATATAACTAGGAACCCCAAGAAAACTGCTTATTTGCAAACACATTATATTTTTAAAAGATAATCTCTTAAGAGAATGAAAAGAAAAGCCACAGACAAGAAAAAATATTTACAAAACAAATGTCTGATAAAGGAGTTCTATACAAAATATTTCAAAAAAATTTTAAAAACCAACAATAAAAAAGTAAAAAACTTAATTTTAAAATGGGTAAAATATCTGAACATATACTTTACCAGTGGAGATATACAGATGGCAAGTAAATATACTGAAAGATGTTCAAAGTCATATGTCAGGAAAGAATTGTAAATTAAAAGTAGATACCACTGCTCACAGAAAACGTACAATCCAGCAATTGCACTCCTTGATATTGACCCAAATGAGTTGAAAAGTTATATCTACACAAAACCTGTGCATGAATATAGCAACTTTATTCATAATTGTCAAAAATTAGAAACAATCATGAGGTTTTGTAATAGGTGAAGGGATAACCAAGCTGCTGTATGTTTATAATGTGGAATATTATTGAGCAATAAAAAGAAATGAGCTATCAAGTCATGAAAAGACACAGAGGAAGCTTCAATGCATATTACCAAGTGAAAGAAACCAGTTTGAAAGGCTACATACTATATGATTCCAAGTACATGACATCCCGGAAAAGGCAAAACTATGGAGTTAGTAGAAAGATAAGTGGTTGCCAGAAATTCAGGGAGGAAGAGAGAGAGATGAATAAGTGGAGCATGGGAGATTTTTAGGGTGGTCTTCTGTTCTGTGTGATCCTGAAATGGTGA
Organism: Tarsius wallacei; assembly: GCA_963574415.1. Lineage (NCBI taxonomy): Eukaryota > Metazoa > Chordata > Mammalia > Primates > Tarsiidae > Tarsius > Tarsius wallacei. The sequence goes on along the minus strand of CAUYQG010139632.1, from coordinate 11,743 downwards.
ATGCAAGATGCTTTATTCCTCAAAAGCTGTAGAACTCTGCAACGCAAAAGATGAACTCTAACATAAGCTATAGCTTTTAGCTAATAATAATATATCAATATTGGTTCATCAATTGCAACAAATATATTACACCAATGTAAGATACTAATAAGTTGTATATGTGTGGCGGGAGGAGGGGTCATGTGGGAACTCTCTGTACTTTCTGCTCAACTTTTCTGTAAAACTAAACTGCTCTGTAAAATAAAGTCCATTAATTTTTTTAGGTCTATTAATTTTTAAAAGGAAAGCAAATACAGTACTGATATATGTCTGTCTACTAGGTTCAATAGTGAATCATATGAAAATTGAGCCTATAGATGTATACTTGGACGTTTTGCTAAGCTTCAGCAAGTTCAATTTTTCTTTGTCCTTTGTGGTTGTGTTTTACATTTGAAACAAATCTTAAAGCTATTTGTTATTTGAAAATGCTGCCTATGATACATAAATCTTCTTTTTCATATGTAGTGAATTTGCTGATAATGACTTTTGTCTAACTATCAGTTAGTGAAAGCTTGATGTAAAGAATGAAATGACAATCTGTGTCACAATTGTGAAAATAAAGGAGTATGTCTCTGAGAAGAGGTTGAAAGGGAAAGAAGAATCTCTCTTTTGTAAAGGGAAAGTCTCCATCTCCTCTCACCCTTATCCATCAAATCTCTTATTCAGGCTCAGGAACTGCTTGTCTATCTTATATAAAGAAAAATGAGAACACGACTATAGATTACATAGTTCCAACTAGAAATGCGGTACAGTTGAGACAAGTTCCACTTCACACTCCCCCAAGACACATAGAAAAAAAATTACCTGTGATGTGCATGCTAGAGCATTACTTCTTGCTTGCTATGGCTTTATGTGGTTTCATAAAAGAAGAGGGACAATCATTGTGTCACAGTGTTTGTAAAAACAGGAAAGAAAGAAGAGGAAGCAACAGAACTCCTGGAAAGCTACAGACCGAGGGTAGAGTGAAACCCAGTGGGCTTTGGGATGCTGGGGAAATTCCTCTGAGGCTGGAAAGGAAAACACTGAGACACTAGATCTCAGGTTTATGGAATATTCAAATAAAGGTTTACGTTAGACATAGAAAAGAGTGTTGCTACAGGAGTAAAATGTTTGAGTTCAAGAGTCCTCTTTTTGACAGACTTTACTTCTTTAGACAGTTTTTCACTAGTGATAGATATTTGCTTCCTGACTCACAGTGCTGCTCTCAGCAGTGTGTAGAAAGTGCTAAGGATGAAGAGATTACGATTCAACATTTCAGTAGAGTGTAAGCTTTGTGAGACCCTTTGAATAGAGACTGACAATTCCTTCCATAGTTCTCATCCATTCCAGCAGGCCCCAGGGAGAAAACCAATTCCTTTTTGAAGCCAAGAGGCAACTAGGAAAAATATCAAGAGCCCCTCCCTAAGAATCATAATCGCCTGCTTTGTCCCTGAAAACAGGGGTGGTTAGAAAACAGCTGGCGCTTCTCAGCCTTCCAGGAACACCCTTGACACAGCTCCTGCATTCCCATGAGGTACCCAGTCCATGCCCCTCCTACCCAGGTCTCTGAGTGCCCAAGGCTTTTCTATTTTCTCCTATGACTTCGGCCTCTACCTCCCCCAGGGAACTCTACATTGAATTTTAGCCAACTGACTGAGAACTAATGGATGTCGAAGTATTGCTAGACATCTCTTCTGAATTATTTGTGTCCACTTTGGAATAAGGAGATGTGAAGCAATACGTACAGAAAATAAAAGTTACTCGGTAAATTTTAAGCAGCAACATAGGGTGAGGCAAAATAAAAAATGCAAGGACTAAAAAAGAATCATCTAAACTGGTAGTTCTCAAAATGGAAAAGCATCAAAATCACTTAGAAAGCATCTTCAAAACAACTACATCTAGACAGCACCCCAGATTCAGTGAATAAAAATGGCAGGGGTGTGCTTTTTAAAAAGCTCCATGGGTGATTTGGATTCTCACCCCTATCTAAAGTCACTGGTTAAATGCATTTAAAATTTATAACTAAGCCAGAGAATTTATTTTTGTAACTGTTCTATTTGTGTTCATTTTAAAACAATGAGATGTGCAGTAATCAGGCATAAGGAACCAAAGTTACTCAATGAATATTAAACAATGAGTTAAAATTAAAATTAAAATATGATTCCTATTCCTTTTTATTGAATACATTTTCTTTTTGAATATGTAAAACAGTGCTTCTAAATCTTTTCAGTTAAAGAAAATATAGAGAATACATGAAGCTTTTACAACAAAAAATCAATCCAAACACATAGAGAATTTTGAAGTTAATTCTACGGCTAATCTACAGTTACCTCCTTTTTGTTTTAATTCTTATTGCTCTGATATTTCTGGCTTTCAGAAGTACAAAACAATCAACAGTCATTTTTTCCAGGTTGTCAGCCTCATCATCTGCAATCACATATATGGAAAATAGATGCGGAAATAGAAGGTCAAGGACAATGAATTGAATCTGTATTGATCCCCAGGAAGTTTTGTCATTTGGCTTTTTCTCCTAAAAGCACAATGTCTCCAAAAATTAGTTAATAAATATTTCTTTTTAGTTGTATACTCCCTCATAAGCACTTACTTCGTATGAACTTTAGAAGAAAGCCACTATGTTTGCCTGAGGAGCTAGGATGGGGTAGTTCACTTGGACAAGTCTCTGGAAGACATCCTCCATCAGTGTTTTAACACATTCTGAAAATCCCACAGTGCTTTGAGCCTCCTGGATAGCCTGATCCAAGTCACAGGTGAGTGTACTGGCACCACTCACCAAAAAACGGCAGGCTCAGCGTGGGAGGGAGGTAATTAACAAGTGTGACTGGAGATCCCGGGGGGTCTGAATAGTCAAAACTGTTTTGGTTTTGAGTTGTTGGGGGCCCCGAAAGTAGAAAAGTGGTATTTGGTGAAGAGTCAGGTGGGAGTTCTAAACGACTTCCCACCAGAACCCTCAGCCGCCCTGAGCAGGAAGTGCTCTGACCAGAGCAAGTGGCACCTCAGAGGATCTGGCCAGCTTCTTAAAGGCCATGTTTTAGAGCTGGAGTTGGGCTGCTCTATCGTTTTCTAGTAAACCTGTTTTATTTTTCCCCAAGCCTAATTAAATGTGATTTCTGTCACTTATTTCTTAGAATACATTGATTTTCAATTTACGAGTATAAATATATAATCCACGTATCAAACTTGTACTCATTCTCCAAAACCCTGCTCAGATTCCACCAAAAGTATAAAGTCATCCCCAATTACCCTCAATACGTAGGAACTCATGCTTTGTGCTGCCGTTACATTTTATAGGTATATTCAATACTGAAAAATGTTACATCATAATTTATGACGCATCTATCTCCTTCAGGCAAATGCCATGTTTTATTCATATCATATCTCTGTTCTTTAACTGGTTCTAAACTCAATAAGCACTCTTGGCAAAAATAAAACAATGAGAGAGAGGAAGGAAGGAAAGACAGGGGAAAGGGAAACGGAAGAAAAGGAAAGTACTTTTGTTTTTTATGTTCAATTATTTCTGGAGGAAAAGAATTCAGTTCATCTTTTGCTCACATGAGGTTATTGGTATGAACCAAAATACACTTCCACATAATGTGGCTGAAAGAGTAGGACAACTTTTCTTCCTATGAGGCCATCTCTCTGAAGTAGTTTATGCTTGAAAGTGCCTCAGATGGTAATGTCTGGAAATTCTGCAGATCCATTCCCAGAAAAAAGACCAAACAATCTGGTCCAAAAGCCCTTAGACATGGCCTGAGTTGTACAAACCACTCCTCCAAATGAATAGAAGTACGAGGCTCTACAGATAGCACCTGCTCAAAACATGCTTAGCAAAATTTCATAGGAATGTCTTGAATAAAGAGACAATGTAGCTGAAACAAATCACATTCAGGAAAATAAAAAATCTGCACTAAATGGTCCAGAAAGACTGAGAAGAGCAAACTCAGGCTCAGCTCTCCAAGTTAGAACTGATGACTGGTGCTCCTCCCAGGAAAAGATGGATTCATAGTGAATAAAAAGCTGGTTTTAGAAAAACTAAAAATGTGTATATTTTTTAAAAGGAGACTACAGAGAAGCAAACTGCAAAAGTTACTATACTATGAATATAGGTTTGTGCCTGTCCCTTTTTTTTTTAAATTTTAAAGATGTGGGGTACAATTCAGGGTTAGGTATACAAATGTTCATTATACAGGTACCTTTGTTGATGAAGTGTGCCCCTCCCACCCCTGGCAGTTTCCCTCAGCTGTCAATCCCATCCCCTCTCCCCTGGCAGTTTCCCACTACTGCCAATCCCTTTCTTATAGTATTATGATAATTGTTTAAGGTCTGCTTATGAGTGAGAACATGTGGTACTCTGTTCTTCGTTTCTGTGATGGACTCTAAATTCATCCAAGTTGCTGCGAAGTCCATATGTTTGTCCTTCTTTATGTGTGCCTGCCCTTTTAAAAGACAATTAGATAGAAGTTTAGAAATGTAGAATTCAAATTCTACTATTGATAATTAATAGATAAATGACTTTAAGCTAGTCATTTCCATTTTCTGTACCTCAGTTTCCTTGTCTCTTCAAGGATAACAATCCCTGATATACCTTGGGGTTGTTTTAATTCCAAACTCTTATGTGATCAAGTTCTCAACAGTTTAAATCCTCAGAATTCTCTAAAAACATTTCTTGGTACCTAGACAATCAAGAAAGAAATGTTTGTGGAATAAGTGAGTAAAGTTCGACAAAATAAGTTTTCTGACTTGATTTTCTGAGTTCAAAGCAACTTATTCTTTCAGGAAAATGCTTTGATCCATAAGATGAAAAGTATTCAGCAATATCCGATTGCTTTGCGTAGCTCTGGTCATTGAGATGTTTTTGTTGTTGTTATTACTATTTTATTAACCATATGGTTTGAGTTTTCTCTTACGATACGTTTTAACTTTTGACATTATATTTCTTTACTTTACATATTTCCTAATGAGATAGAGATTGTAGAAATAAAGGAGGTAGACAAGAAAAGAAATGCTCCACTGGTTTTTTTCACTTATCATTTTCTCCTGACTATTAAATGGAGTCACTGACTTGTGAAACAGGGCATTGAGCTAAAGCACCACAGTTATAGATAGAGGGAACCAAGCACCAGGAATTTAGCCTGCTCGGGGGACAAGTGACACTTCAATGCATCAAGAAGTCCTTCAATATGTAACCATCATAAACTGTTATTGAACATTTATAAGTACAAATTGCTCAATTCCAAACAGGCAGGACTGTAAAACAAGAAATAATAGGCAGCTGGAAGGCTGAATAGCTGAAGATGAACCAGCAAAGGTAAGAAAGAAGCTCTCTAACAAAGCAACAAAAACAGCAGAGAGATGAGAAAACAACTGTGACTGCCTGAAATCCTAACTTTCCATCCTCAGAGAGTTAGGTAGACAATGGCTACTGTGAAACCTGTGTCCTCCCAGACAACAATACTGAGAGGATGACTGTCCATGCAGTCCAAGGAGCAGTCATATCTTGTGGTAGGACCCCACAGTTACTGCTCCACAGATGTTCACTCATGTGACTGGGAAAAGGAGTCATGTTGTCATTACTGCAGAATGAGATGAATGGGTTTTCCATACAAGGTAACCCAAGAACTATCAGTATCAAATGACAATCTGCACAATGGCATCTGTTCCCCCACTTTTGAGATATTTCCAAAGTGCTCAGAAAAAGGAATGTGTCACTTAGGATATACAGATTTTTTTTTGTCGGGGTCTCACTCTGTAGCTCAGGCTGGAGTGCAGTGGCATGATCACAGCTAACACAGCCTCTACATGCTGGGCTCAGGTGATCCTTCCACCTCAGCCTTCCAAGTAGCTGGAACTACAGGTGTGCACCACTACATCCAGCTAATTTTTTTTTAATTTATTATAGAGACAAGGTCTCATCAAGTTGTCCAGGCTGGTCTTGAATCCCTGGTCTCAGACAATCCTCTCGCCTCAGCCTCCCAAAGTATTGAGATTAATGATGTGAGCCACTGCACCCAGCCAAGAATTTATATGAATAAAGAAAGCATAAGCGCAAAGGTGAATAAGATACAAACCCCCATCAAGATGTTCATGATCTAAGACAGGGTTCTTAACCTGGAGTCTATAAATAGAATTCAAAGGAATCTATGAAACTGAGAAAAAATATATATATACCACTATTTTCACTAACTTCTAGATAAAATTTAGCGTTTTATTTAATTATGAATGTAGGCAATAAACTAACTTCAATACTATCAGCGGTGATTGTAACCTTGCCACCAATTGAAATCACAGGTATATTTACAGTTATTACAGATACTGTAAGCTACTGAGCTAGTGGATAACCAAAACCCACTTATGTTTATTACCACTGAAGTTACATTAGTAATTAGACCTACCAGTCAATATTATTTAACACTTTACTAAGGAAGCACACACACTACTATAGCATGTATTTGGAATTTTTGATAAATATACTTCAATATAATTGATTTCTGTCACAATCCTAAGTCCTTTGTTACATACATTTTAAAATATTATTCTGAGAAGAGGTTCAAGGTTTTACCCTACAGCCAAAATGGGTTCGTGTAACAGAAGAATAAGAACCCTTATTCTGAAACGAAGTCGGACAAGTGCACAGCTCCCGTACCAGCCTGACATAAGTGTGATGACTGTCTTTTGATGGAGTTATGTTTTTTTGTTTTGTTTTAAATGTGGGGTACAATTCAGGACTAGGTACACAAGTGGTTGTCATACAAGTAAAGTTTGGGCCCCCCTTTGGTCCCCACTGCCTGGTTTAAGATCAGGCACCCTTATTGATGTTATGTGCTCTCCCCCACTCCACCCCTGGCAGTATCCCACTACTGCCAATCTCTTTCTTATAGTATTATGGCCTGCTTATGAATGAGAACATGTACTCAGTTCTTTGTTTCTGTGATAGATCACTGAGTATTATTATAGACTCTAAATCCATCCAAGTTGCTGCGAAGTTCATATGTTTGTCCTTCCTTACGGCTGTGTAATATTCCACCATGTATATGTACCACATTTTTTTAATCCAGTCGATGGGCAGAACGGTTGGTCCCATGTTTTTGCCATTGTGAACAGTGCTGCAATAAACATGCATGTACAGGTATCTTTTTTATAGAATCACTTGAGTTCCTCTGGGTATATTCCCAGTAGGGGGATTGTTGGATCATATAGAAGGTCAAGTTCTAGTTCTTTTAGAAATTGCCACACTGTTTTCCATAGAGGTTGAACAAGTTTGCATTCCCACCAGCAGTGTAGAAGCATTCCCTTTCCTGTTTTTGGTTTTATTAATGATGGTCATACTTATAGTGATTAGGTGGTATCTCAATGGGGTTTTGATTTGCATTTCTCTGAAAAAACATTTCTCTGAAAAAGTGAAGCTGAGCACTTTTTCATGTGTCTGTTGGCTGTCTGTATATCTTCTTTTGAGAAGTGTCTATCCATGTCTTTGCCCACTTTTTAATAAAGCTGTTTGTTTTTTTCCTTTTGGTACATTTCATTTCCTTGTAGATTCTAGACGTCAGGCCTTTGTCAGATATACAGTTGGCAAATATTTTTTCCCATTCTGTGGGCTGTCTCCCTGCTCTCTTGATGGTTTCTTTTACTTTGCAGAAGATTTTCAGTTTGATGAGGTCCCACTTGTCTATCTTATCTCTTATGGCATGGACATCTGGGATTTTGATCAGGAATTGGTTGCCTACTCTGATTTCTTCCTGCATTTTCTAAGATTCTTAACATTTGTGGTTTTATGTTTAGGTCTTTGATTCATTTAGAGTTGATTTTTGTGTATGGGGATAGGTAGTGTAGGGGACCACTGCATGTGGTCAGTCAGTTTTCCCAGCACCATTTACTGAATAAGTTCTCCTCTCCCCAGTGGTTGCTGGTAGAGGATTTGTCGAAGATGAGTTGGTTGAGAAACTGAGGTTTTGCTTCCAGAATCTTTACTCTGTTCCTTTGGTCTATATGCCTGCTCTTGTACCAATACCATGCTGTTTTGATTATTGTAGTCTTATAGAAAAGTTTAAAGTCTGGAAGTGTGATACTTCCTGATTTGTTTCCTTTGCTGAGGATTGTTTTGGCTATTCGTGGTCGTATATGTTTCCATATGAATTTCTGTATTGTCGTTTCCAGGTCTGAGAAAAATAACATTGTTAATTTAATGGGTATTGCGTTGAATCTGTAGATTGCCTTTGGTAGGATGGACATCTTATGTTGATTCTTCCTATTCACAAGCATGGAATGTTGTTCCATTTGTTTATGTCTTCTTGAATTTCTTTGAGTAGTGTTTTGTAGTTTTCGTTGTAAAGGTCTTTCATTTCTCTGGTTAGGAAGATGCCAAGGTATTTCATTTTGTGTGTGTGTGGCTGCTGTGAATGGGCTTGTGCTTTTTATTTGTTTTTCTGCCTGTTTGTTGTTGGAATATAAGAATGTGACTGTCTTTTGTACCCCAAGGCTTTGTCAAGTCCTGTATCAGTGCAAGGAGGTGTTTGACAGATTCTCTTGGATTTTTAAGGTATAGTATCATATCATCAGCAAAGAGTGATACCTTAACTTCCTCGTGTCCTATTTGGATACCCTCGATTTCCTACTCTTGTCTTATTGCTCTAGCTAGGACTTCCAGCACAATGTTGAACAGGAGGGGTGAGAGTGGGCAGCCTTATCTTGTTTCAGTTTTCAAGGGAAATGCTTCCAGTTTCTGTCCATTTAGCAAAACACAGGCTGTGGGATTATCATAGATGGTGCTTACTGTTTTGAAGACTATTCCGTCTATGCCTAGGTGTTCAAGGGTTTTTACCAAGAAGGGATGCTGGATTTTATTAAAAGCTATCCTGCATTTAGTGATATCATCATATGGTTCTTGTTTTTGCATCTGTTGATGTATTTAATTACAGTTATGGTCTTGTGGATGTTGAGCCAACCCTACATCCTGGAGATGAAGCCTACTTGGTCATAGTGGATGATTTTTGAGATGTGTTATTGTATCCGATTTGCTAGAATCTTATTGAGAATTTTTGTATCTATGTTCATCAGGGATATTGGCCTGTAGTTCTCTTTTCTTTGTTGAAACTTTACCCAATTTGGGGATCAGTGTGATGTTAGCTTTGCATAATGATTTGGGGAGAATTCTGTCTTTCTCAATTGCCTGAAATACTTTCAATAGGATTGGTATCAGCTTTTTGTATGTTTTGTAGAATTCCACTGGAAAGCCATCTGGTCCAGGGCATGTTTTGGAGGTAGTTTTCTTATGACAGAATCAATTTCCTGGGTTGTTATTGGTCTATTTAGTGCCATAATGTCTTCTTGTTTCAACCTGGGGAGGTTGTGTGATGTCAGAACGTCCTCCATTTCATCTAGGTTATCAAATTTGTTTTCATACAAGTGTTCATAGTAATCTCTGATAATCATTTGTATTTCTTCAGGGTCAGTAGTGATTTGATCTGTGTTTCTGATTGTGTTTATTAGGGCTTTGTCTCTCTTTTTCTTGGTCATTCTGGCTAGGGGTCCATCAATCTTGTTTATCCTTTTAAAAGGCCAACTTTTTGGTTTATTCATTTTTTCTATGATGTTTTTGTCTTCTATGTCCCATATTTGGACTTTTACTTTGGTGATCTGGATTCCTCTGCTAAAGTTAGGGTTTTGGTGGTCTTCTCTTTCCAGCTCCCTTAGGTGATTTGTTAGGCTGTTAACTTGTAATCTTTCCATTTTCTTCATGAGATATGAATTCCCCTCTTAGGACTGTTTTCAGGGCATCCCAGGGGTTTTGGTAAGATGTTTCTTTGTTTTCATTTGTTTCTAGGAATCTTTTAATTTCTGCTTTGAATGCTGTGTTGACCCAGGAGTCATTCAGCATCATGCTGTTTAGTGTTCATGCCTTTGTGGGTTTGGGGGGAATTTTGTTGGTGTTATTTTTATTCCACTGTGGTCTGAGAAGGTGCATGGAAGTTTTTTGATCTTATGAAATTCATTCATAGTTGATTTATACCCAAGGACATGATGAATCTTGGAGTACATTCCATGTGTGATGAGTAGAATGCATATTCTGTGTTTGCTGGGCGGAGTGTTCTGTAGGTATCTATTAAGTCCATTTGGTCAAGTGTCAAGTTTAGGTTCCAGATCTCTTTGGTCTTTTGTCTTGAAGATCTATCTAGGGTTGTTAGTGGAGTATTTAAGCTCCCAACTATAATAGTGTTAGAGTGGATATCTTTTCTTAGTTTACTCAGTAGTTGCTTTATAAATGTTGGTGCTTCTGTGTTGGATGCATATATGCTCGGGTAGAAATTTCTAGTTGATGTGTTGAATCTTTTATCATTATGTGGTGTCCTTCTGTATCTTTTTAAAATTTTGATAGCTTAAAGGTTGTTTTGTCTGATATTAAGATTGCGACTTCTGCCTTCTTTTTTGATCCATTTGCCTAGAAATTCATTTTCCATCCTCTGAGGTCTGGTTTTTTTAACCTTCTAGTCACTTCTCTGAGATACTCTAGATCCCTTCATAAATCCGTTTTCTGCTTATGCAATCCAGAGTTCATACTTATTAATTGCAGCCAAGATTCTCAGCTGGAGCAGTATTTAATCAGCACTCACAATGATTTTAATAAATATATTTTATTTTTAAAAGCATAAATAGTGATCATGTGCTAGATCCTGTAAATATGAACAGTTTAGTCTCCTTACTGAATACATTTTGCCCTATAGATGCTGCCACCTACGTTATAGCAACTACAAAATGATAGGCCTGGTACCTAAAAAGAAGTGGCAAAAGGATTTGACATGCCTTGAAAATTCAGCCCCATGAAGTGAAAGCAGTTGTTCTATACTTGTGAAATAAAAAGGGTCTTGAATGTCTCACTAATTACTTAATATATCTTTCTTCATGACTGGGCTTTTCTCACCTTTCTCTTCCTATCACTCAAATGTCTTAGCAAAGCAATAGGTAGTGCTTGATAGACCAGTGATACAGAATTCAACAATAATTCTATTTGCTCTTTTTTGAACTCAGAAGGATTTCCCTATTGAGGAAAGAAGGGCGTCCCCTCAGGGTGGCACTCCCATGAGTTGGATAACGAGGAGCAGAGAAGTGGAGATTCTAGAAGATATGGCAAACAGGTTTCATTTCATGTGCAGACTGTGATCTGGAGTGCATGGCTATCATGAGACCAGTGATGAGAAGTATCTTGAGGTTACATCCCGGCTCAACATTAAGAAGTAAGACAATAAACAATGTCTGTCAAGGTCACAGAAGTGGTGACAACAGTCCAGCTTGGATCTACATGTTTTCTTGAGAAAATTACCCAAACAGGACAGTGAAGGAGAGTCAGAATGCATAAAACCCTTTCCTCTACCTCTTGGCTGACTCTTTACAGGCTCAATTTTTGCTCTCAACAGGCCTGCAAGATTTCTTAGGGCCTAGATAAATGGTCCAATATCATGAGCCTAACAGACATGAGAATTAAAGGCATAATAATAGCAAATAATCCTCTTACAAATTCCTGATCATGTATCAGCTGCCCAAATGTAAAGGTTTTTTATTCTGTTTGGTGATCTTTTTTTTTTTTTTTTTTTTTTTTTTAATTTTTTTATTTTATTTTATTATGTTATTGTGGGGTACAGTTAGGGGTTAGGCATACAAAAATATTTCGTTCAGGTACCCTTGTTGATAAGAGGTGTCTCCCCATCCTCAGATA
>CAUYQG010139627.1:0-12907 GCA_963574415.1 Tarsius wallacei | reverse complement strand
TGAGAGTGGGCAGCCTTGTCTTGTTCCAGTTTTCAGGGGAAATGTTTCCAGTTTCTGTCCATTTAGCAATATGTTAGCTGTGGGTTTATCATAGATGGCATTTACTATTTTGAGGTATGTCCCTTCTATACCTAGGTGGTTGAGGGTTTTTATCAAGAAGGAACATTATTGACTTTCTTAAATGAAATCGTCAGTTTTTCCTCTTGTCCCCAATTGTGTGTTCCAATATGAAAAAATTTCCCCAAGATCTTAGAAAGGGAAAACTGTATTTCTTTTATCTCAGGTCCCTCTGAATTCTGGGAACATATACAGCCCTGGTCTTGCGTAGCTTGGAACTGGAGGATGCAAGTGGTTGGAAAAAAGAGCTATTGGTCCTGTTCATTACATAAACTAAAAGCCTGCAATCCCAGCTATGCCAGGTTTCTATCTTTAGTTTTTTTCCTTCTAGCTGTCATAGGCCATGAAGGAGTCCAGCAGCATTAGAAGAGATGGTTCAGCCATCTTTCTGAAATCAGGGACACCTGAAGATATCAGGTCATTTTTAACGCCTGTCCTACTCCCACTGCTATATCAAGTGACTGAAAAACTAGATGTTCTCTGAGTAAAAGCTGCAAAAAATTGGATATCATTCCTTCTACAGAATGATTGCAACTAATGATACACTTTTCCTAAAGTATAAATGGTCTTGAGCTGTTTAAATTTTATTTGCGTGCAGCTATTACCTGCTATTATTTAATTTCTCCCTCAGAGTTCTTGCTAGAATTTCAAAGATTTTATCCTTCTACAAAATTATATTGTGCTGTTGAGTATGGTTTTCATGATTAAGTATTTGTGAGGGAGATGATATGTTTGTCACTTTGAACTAATTGGATTTTCTTTGGTTTACACATTCATTATTTACTACTGGTAATGAAACAGAATTATGTTTTATTTCTTATAAATTATTAATTCTGAACATATGACTTTATTGAAATGAACGGGGTATACATACGTTCTTTATAAAGTCATTCTAATTGTTTGCAAGATTTGTCATGATTGTACATTTGTGCTGTATAATGAAGTTCTGGGCTGAATGATGACTAAGACCTCAGCATTTTCTTATACTACTGAATGGTGATGGTTTTCAGTAGACTTCTGTTAATGTGTGTTAATGAATATCCTAATTTTTATTCCCTTCAGATATTTAAAGCCATCAATTTTTCCCCAACTATTAAAAAAATTACTTAGTGCTTATAAATCATGGATAATAGCTATATTCTATTCTTTGGGGATGACTGTGGCAGCATGCTTTTCAATTCCACTGTCTGAATTGGCCCCACACTTTGTTTTCCCATGTACTACTATATAGAGGTCACGTGGCAAGCCTCTAAGTGGAGAAGGTGTCATTTGGGGACAAATAAAATGGTCCTATTCTGGTACTTCACAATAGTGGTGGTTGGGACATAACAGACTAAGACCTCAGATATCCTAAAGGCCTCAACTCAGACTCTGAGGTCTTCAATCTTCCTTTAGAGAATCACAGAATATTAGAGAGACAAGGGGCCTTAAAAATTTTTGTATCCAATTTAATTATATTAAAGATAAAGAAATTGAAGCTTCTAGAAGTGAAGTACCCTGTCTTTGAAAGACTGGATGTATGTGAGAGACTCAGGAAAAAAATGTTCCAGGAACAAATTTGCTGTAATATGCCAAAAGTATTGTCTTAGAATGAGGTTGCAGAGGCTTTGCTGTCTGTCCACCTCATATCCCTTAGAGATACTCCTTGGAGTATCATCAGAATTGCTTCTGAAAGTCTCAGAATTAAGGCTAAAGTACTCATTGTACACATAATGCTATTGTATAATAAGTAAAATGAAGATAGGTGGCAAGCAGTGGTTAGAATCTCCTCTTTTATACATCAAAATCCATTTAATTCTTAATTCTAAAATACTAAATTTTTGAAAAAACTTATTAGCATGTGCCCCAAATTGATCTTAGAACAGTTATTTTCTGTTTAATGTTTATCTTTGCCTACATGGGAAATATTTTAATGTTAGATTTATAACACTGTCAAACACCTACCCAATACATGGCAATGTACCAAAAGCAAAAAAAAAAAAAAAAAAAAAAAAAAAATCATAACAAAGCACACGTGCTTTATCCTATAAGAAAGAATATCACTGTTAGAATTTCACTCAGATTCTGTTTTGGGGGCAGTTTACATGCTTATAATTCATAATAATATGACAGAATTTTTTCTATCCAAGGTGTCTGGGAAAAATAATTGTATTGCGTAAATGGATTTGATTATTTATAGGCATTTCAATATAGATAATTAACCACTTTAATCTGTATTAGAAGTAGTCTTTGCTTCTGAAACTCTAAACTTCCATAACCCTGCTATATGAGAGTTAATTTTTCTTAGAGTTTTTTTTTTTTTTTAAATTCAGGGAGTACAAGTGCATGGTTGTTACATGGACATATCGGGTACTGTTGGGGATTGATCTTCAGGTGGCTCATTTCCCAGATAGTAAACATTGTACCCATTAGGTAACTTCTTAACCATACTAATGGGAGGATAGGGATATTTCCCCCTATCCTCCCATTTTTAGTGTCCCTAATGTCTATTATTTCCATCTCTGTGGCCATTTAGCTCTCATATATAAGTGAGACCATGCAGTGTTTGGTTTTCTATTTCTGAGCTAGTTCACTTAGGATGATGTTTTCCAGCATCATTCATGTTGTTGCATATGACATAATTTTGTTCTTTTTTTATTGCTTTAGTATTCCTAGATGTATATGTATCACATTTTCTTTATCCAGTCAAGCATCAGTGGGCACTTAGGTTGGCTCCATGATTTTGCTACTGCGACTAGTGCTGCAATTAACATGAGTTCGGGTGTCTTTATTATATAATGACTTCGTTTTCTTTGGGTAGATACTGAGTAGTGGGATTGCTGGGTCGAATGGTGGTTCTACTTTTAGTTCTTTGAGAGATTTCCATACTGTTTTCCATAGAGCTTGACTACTTTACCATCCCACCAACAGTGTATAAGTGTTCCCTTTTCTCTGCATCCATGCCAACCTCTGTAGTTCTCTGACTTTTTAATAATAATTCTTCTGAGTGGTGTAAGATGACATCTCATTGCAGTTTTTTTTTGTTTTTGTTTTTGTTTTTGAGTTGGAGTCTTACGCCATTGATCAGGTTGGAGTGTAGTGGCACACTCACGGCCACCTCAGCGTTGGACTGCTGGGCTCCGGTGATCCTTCCACCTCAGCCTTCCAAGTAACCTGAACTACAGGCGTGCGCTACCACGCCCAGCTAATTTTTTATTTATTGTGGAGATGAGGTCTCGCCAAGTTGTCTGGGCTGGTCTTGAACACACGGGTTCAGGCAATCCACTCGTCTCAGCCTCCCAAAGTGCTGGGATTTTAGGCTGAGCCATCGAGCCTGGCCTCATTGTAATTTTAACCTGCATTTCTCTGATGAATACAAATGTTGAGCACTTTTTTCAAATGTTTGTTGGCCACTTGTGTGTCTTTTTTGGGAAATGTCTATTGATGTCCTTTGTCCATTTTTTGGTGGGGTTATTTTTGGGTGTGTGTGTGTTGAGTTGTTTGAGCTCCTTGGAGATTCTGGATATCAGTCTTTTGTCTGAGACATACTTTAGAAATATTTTCTTCTATTCCACAGATTTTCTGTTCACTCACTCTGTTGATTATTTCCTTTGCTATACAGAAGCTTTTTAGTTTAGTTAAGTCTCATTTGTCTTTTTTTGGGGTAGCATTTGCTTTTGAGGACTTTGCCATTAATTCTTTGCCTAGCTGACTTCCAAAAGAGTTTATCCTAGGTTTTCTTCTAGCATTTTATAGTTTCAGGTCTTATATTCAAGTCTTTTAATCCATCTTGAGTTAATTTTTGTAAATGGTGAGAGGCAGGGGTCCAGTTTCATTTTTCTGCATATGGCTAGCTAATTTTCCCAAGCACCATTTATTGACTAGCACCATTATTTGCCAAAGATCAGTTTGTTGTAAGTATGTGTTTTTATTTCTGGTTTCTCCAGTCTATTCCATTGATCTGCCTATTCTTGTACCAGTACCAGTATTTTTTAAGCAACTATAACTTTGTAGTACAATTTGAAGTCAGGCTGTGTGATGTCTCTGCATTTGCTCTTTGTACTTAGGATTGCTTTGGTTATTGGGACGCTTTTTGGGTTACATATAAACTTTAGAATTGTATTTTCTAGTTCTGTGAAAATTGATATTGGCATTTTGATAGAGATTGCATTGAATCTGTAGATTGCTTTGGGCAATATGGTCATTTTAACAAAATTGATTCTTCTGATCCATGAGTATTGAATTTGTTGTGTTGTTTACAGTTGCCTTCATCAGTTTTGTAATTTTCCTTGTGAAGCTCTTTCATCTCCTTGGTTAAGTGTATTTCCAGGGATTTTATTTTTTGTGGAAGTTGTAAATGGTATTGAGTTCTTAATTTGTTTTTCAGCTTGAGTGTTATTGCTATATAGAAATGTTACAGATTTTTCTATGTTAATTTTGTATCCTGAAACTTTACTGAAGTCATTTGTTGCTCTGGAAACCTCTTGGAGAAGTCCTCAGGATTTTCTAGGTATAAATCATGTTATCAGCAAATAGAGATTGTTTGACTTTCTTCTTGCCAATTTTAATGTCTTTTATTTCTTTCTATTGCCAGATTGCTCTTTTTAGGACTTCCAGTGTGATGCTGAATAGAAATGATGAGAGTGGACACCCTTGTCCTGTTCCAGTTCTGAGTGGGGATGTTTTCATCTTTTCCCCATTTAGTATGATGTTGGCTGGGTTTGTCATTGATCGTTGTTATTATTTTGAGATATGTTCATTTGGTGCCTAATTTGTTAAGAGTTTTTATCATGAAAGGATGTTGGATTTTGTTGATTTTTTCTGCATCTTGAGATGACCATGTGATTTTTGATTTTAATTATATTTGTGTGGTGAATCACATTTATTAATTTGCAGATATTGAACCAATCTTGCATCCCTGGAATATAACTCACTTGATTGTGATGGATTAATTTTTGATGTGCTGTGGATTTCGGTTTGCTATTATTTTGTTGAGGATTTTTGCATCTATGTTCATTAGGAATATTGACCTGTAGTTTTCTTTTTTTGTTGCATCCTTTCCTGATTTTGGTATCAGGGTGATAGTGGTTTCACAGAATGAGTCTCTCCTCCTTAATTTTTTGGAATAGTTTCAGTAAGATTGGTACCAGCTCTTCTTTGTATGTCTGATAAAATTGGACTATGAATCTGTTTGGTCCTAGACTTTTTTTATTGGAAGATTTTTTATTACTCACTCAATGTAACTGCTCATTATTGGTTGACTCAGGGTTTTTATTTCTTCTTGGTTCAGTCTTGAGAGGTTGTATGATTCCAAGAACTTACCCATTTCCTATCAGTTTTCCAGTTTGTTGCCATAGTGGTATTCACAGTAGTCTCTGATGATCTTTTGTATTTCTTTTGTATTGATTGAAATGTCATGTGTGTCATTTCTGATTGTATTTGAGTTTTTTCTTTCTTCCTTTTTTTTGGTTACTCTAGCTAGCAGTCTGTCAATTTTGTTTATCCTTTCAAAGAATCAGCTTTTGGATTCATTGATCCTTTGTATCTATTTTTGTTCTCAATCTCATTTAGTTCTGCTCTGGTCTTTGTTTCTTTTCTTCTGCTAGCTTTGGGTTTAGATTGTTCTTGTTTTTCTAGTTCCTTGAGGTGTGAGGTTAAGCTGTTGATTTCAGATCTTTCGATCTTTTCAGTGTAGGCATTTAATGTTATAAACTTTCCTCTCAGCACTGTTTTTGCTGTATCTCTAGAGGTTTGATATGTTGAGATTCTATATGGCGTGGAATTATGTGTAAAATGGATTATGGTTTTAGTAAGTTTAATTATTTAATAAATCACTAGCAGCAATTTTGGTTAATCTAAAAAATTGAGAGCCCAGGGCTACTGGAAATATTTAACTAAAAGCATTCAACAGGCCAGGCTTGGTGACTCAGCCTGTAATCCCAGCACTTTGGGAGGCTGAGGTGAGTGGATTACCTGAGTCCATGGGTTCAAGACCAGCCCAGGCAACTTGGTGAGACCTCGTCTCTACAATAAATAAAAAATTAGCCAGGCATGGTGGCACGAACCTATAGTTCCAGTTATTTGGAAAGCTGAGGTAGAAGGATTGCTGGAGCCCAGCAGGTCGATGCTGAGGTGGCCATGAGCGTGCCACTGCACTCAAGCCTGGGCGACAGAGTGAGACTCTAACTCAAAAAAAAAAAAAAAAGCATTCACCAAACTTGATAAGACTTTTACTAGCGTTGAGACACAATAATGAGTAAGAAATTAGTAGGAATGGTGTTTGACCTTAAGCAAGTTGTAGGAGTGAGAAATGACAACAGCTTTTGAAATAGGAGACAGAAGAAGCATAAAATATAGGAATAAAAACTAGAAAAGCTTAGTTATGTGTGTTTTTTGTGCCGGGTGTCTCATAATGGATGAGGGCACTTCTCTATGCTACTATAACATCCCATGTACAGGACAGATTACAGATGATACTATTTTCTGTCTTTGCTATTGGACTGCTTCATACCAGTACTAGTGCTGATATACAATAGGTATTCAGTAAGGTAAACAGGAAATGTTTACTGTTCTGCACCTACTGAACAAGGCTTCTTATTGGTATTTAGGTACAGCTGAGTCATAGATTTCATTTTAAGAAGCTTAGTCATCATCATAAAGTTAATTTTTTTTGCTGTATTAAGAAGGCAGAGAAGTATGATAGCTTTTAATGAAAACTTTTATCAAAATGGTTAACATGAAAAGTTTTAGCATTTCAAATGGTCAGTTTTAGTCATTTGGAAAATTTAATTATGGAAAACAATTTACTTCCTGATAAGGTTGGATTAGCAAGTAGTTGATTTATAGAGATTTCAGTATTTTTATAATTTATGTCATTTAGCAGAGACAGCTCTAAGGGTTGTTTGGAGGGGCTTTAGTTATCCCCATTGTTTCCATTAACTCATCCACCCTTACAAAGTTATTCCAAATAAATATGCCAACTTTCGCTTTGCTTTGAAAATACATGTTCAAGACAAGTTCCCTGTTCTGCTTGTAACTGGATTGAATACCTAAGCCTTTTGACTAATGATAGAATTTCTAGAGCTCCTACTTTCCTGGGATAAACCATATTTGAACATTAGTAACAAAACAGAGAACAGACACACGTGATGCAACCATCAACAGTTGGTTTTTCCTTGAATAAACAGGACTTTAGCTCTAAGCTAGACCATGGTTTCTGCCTTGTGAAATCTTGAAGCACCTCACAGACTCACTCAGATACAGAGACTGGAAGTGGTTTTTATGCACACTGACAGTGTAGGCTTTGTTTGCTTTCTCCTTTGCCTGCTAACCACCTAAGAAGAAAAAGAATGAGTGAACACAAAATTGTTGTCTGATCAATATTTACTTGAGATGTTGCTTTTCAGTCCTAAATTCCAAGTGTTCAAAAAGCTTTGGATTTTTCACCTGATTTTATAGGCTAGTAATATTTATAGCAAGAATACCTTTTCCACCAGCATTAGAAGATTGTTTTGACTGTCTGAAAATGAAGTTTTCTTCTCTTATTTAGTACAAATTGGCCTGTATCACATTTCTACATTTAATTAAAAAAACAAATTATTACTAACTCTCCAGGATGAGAATTTTTCCTACTTCCCCTCTTATTTTCCATTGAGCTATGTTTATAATCTAAAGTCCAAATTGTGGCTAAAAAATTGATACAACCCATTCCCTGAAAACTGATTACCTAATGCAACAAAAGTCTTCTACTTATTTCACTAGTTAATGTTAACACAAGTTAGTGAATTGTGGTCCGTGTCTTGTATATTTTATTAAAAGAAAAGAAAAGGAAATGAAAGAAAAACTCTACCCAGAACTTAAGCTGAGTTTGTAAGAAAAATGGACTGGATCTTACAAACAATTTTTTTGTCTCTGGCTAAACGTGGCAGAAAATGCATACAATACATATACTCACCCATGTGAAACAAAATCTCTTTGTTCATCAAATAATTATTTCAATTTTTATTATTTATGTATTTATTAAAAAATTATTGTAGAGATGTGAGGTGCAATTCAGGATTAGGTATACAATTCAGGATTAGGTATACAATTCAGGATTAGGTATACAAGTGGTATCGTAAAGGCCTCCCTTTGGTCCCTACTTTGCCTGGTTTGAGACCAGGTACCTTTATTGATGTTGTGTCCCCTCCCCACCCCAGCTAATTATTTCAATTTTTAAAACTCATCCTACATTCTTAACTGAAAGAGTTTGTGAAAGAAAGAAGCTTAGCAGCTTACTCAACAATGTTTAAAATAACTTCAATTAAAAGTCATCTAAAACTAAAATAAAGAGTCCTCGTTTCTAAAAACAAAATTTAAATATTTGATGAATTTTTAAATATTTCTTCATGATATTTTTACGCTTGTAAAGTACTCTGTTAAATAAGTTTTGGCCAGGCACAGTGGCTTATGCCTGTAATCCCAGTGGTTTGGAAGGCTGAGGTCGGAGGATCACTTGAGGCCAGGAGGCTGCAGTGAGCTATGATCATGCCACTGCACTCTAGCCTTGTAACAGAGCAAGAGCCTGTCTCTAAAATAAGCATATAAATAAAAATACATTTTAAAAAGTTTTAAGTGTATTTTTTAAAAATTAAAATTTGGTCCTTTATAGAGTTCTTGGTAGCTAAGTAGGGGAGTTATTAGGTTATTTTAGGTAACTGATGTAAGTTAGTATCAAAGGAAATTAAGTAAAGGGATTCAGGGATCAGAAATCTTCAAACTGTAAGAAGACAATCAAAATCTAAGATAAGGTTATTAACCTCTATGCTCGTGCAGCGAGTGGTAACCTTTTTTTATGGGTTGAAGCTATGCTGTATGGGCCAAAAATCTGCCTGATGCTGAAAATAACTTTTCTTCCTGAGAAAAACCAAAAATAAATAAATAAATAAATAAAATTAAAATAGAATGAAAAGGAAAACAAATCTAACAACAACTACAAAACCTCAAAAACAAACAAACAAACAAAACAAAATGAGAAGTGAGAATTTAGTAACCTAGACAGAAAATTAACTTTCTTGGTAACTTAGTTGGATGGATTAATAATGAATGGATGAATAAGGTAATATGCAATCTCTTAAATCCTTAAATTTCTAAAATTAGAAGACTTCAAGTGGCAAGAAAAAATAAAGTCCTATATGTGTTGGCAATCTGATGTTCCAAGGTGACATCTCAAGTTCTATTAAATAGGTTGGGCTTTTCTTCTTACTCAAGATAGTGCTGTTCACAGAACTTTCTGTGATGACGAAGTTTTTGATATCTGCATTGTCCAATAGTCACATATGGCTAGTGAGCACTTGAAATGTGGCTAGTGTAACTGGCGAACTGAATTTCTACCTATACTTAATTTTATTAATTTAAATTTAAATAGCCAGACATAGCTGGTGGCCACTGTATTGGACTGTGTGGCACTAGAATGATGAAACCTGACTGTATTACCTAATTGTATGTACATAATACAAATATGTACATGCAGTTATATAAATACCTGTGTGCATATTTTTATTTCTAAAAATCTTGCTCTAAATAAGCTATATTGCCATTTTATGTAATACTGTAAAAGTATTATTGACTGGATCACATACAAATCTTGGTTTTCTAAAATTCTCTACTTATTCAAAATTGCTAAGCTCTACTTACTAGAAGACACTATCAAGGTTATAAGAGTAGTGAGGACAAAAATTAATCGTCTTTTATAGGATAGTTCTATGAAACTGAGCTTAAAAGTAAAAACAAAGAGATGGTTCCTCTCTTAAAATAACTTAGGCTCAGAATTCCCATGAGGGTATTGTGACTTGCCTTTTCCATAGTCAAATTTTTGACCTTGGTGAGTCTTTTTGCACTGTTTGTCTTCTATAATCCCTAAAACACAGGCAATTTTTTTCTTATTTGCTTCAAGGTAAAGCTGTCTTTTCCTTTTCTAACAGTGTTCTCTGGGATATAGTAGCCAAAGACAATGTGAGCTAGCCCCTCATGGTCACCCGAGTGGTTACCAATATTGACTCTGACAGGTGTTTGTATTTTTTTTTCCCTCAGTGCATTTCATGCTTCTGGTCTGTTTCTTTGCCTCTAGTTTTCCCGTTCTACTTCCTTTTCTCTCTCTCTGCCTCACCCTTCTGTTGAAATTTCCCTGGGTAATCTTGACACTGGGTTACGAAGGTAAACATGGTTACAAGGAATTGTTGCAAGGAAGCAGACTTCCATTTGGTGCTAGTCCAATGGAGAAAGGCAACTTGGTGAGCTCCCTTTCCATTTAATTCCAGACTAAGCTTCTATTCATAATACCCTTGTTGATTATTCTGCTTCATTTATGTTTTAAATATTGATGATACTTTTAGAACAAACAAAAAATTATACCCACTTTTCTGTAGATTCTCTGGTATTTCTGGGCAAAGGAAGTGTGCTTTCTGAGATCTTTGCAAGTGTTACTTTTCTTAAAGGCCACTGAACTGCAGCTTTTAGACATTAAAGAGGGTGGAAGAAAAGAAATTGTGCAGGTAAGCATTGGAGAAAGACTAGAGAAGACTGTATCTTGAGTGGAGCTGACAAACTTGTGGACAAGGCAAAACATTAGACAATGAACTACCTGAAGACAGGCACTATAGCCATATTGTTAGCACACAGCACATTACTCAGCACAGTTCAGTAGGTTTTCAGTGTGTTTGTTAAATGAGCCACAAGAAACAGCTTGGAATTTGGACCCAGGTAATAAAGGCATATCCAGGTATTGATGACAGAATCAGACACTTAGTAAGCAGGATTTGAGTAATCTGGAAAATAATGAAGATAGACAATTGGTATAAATCCAAAATGTGAACTAGGGAAGGAGGGGAAAGTCCAGGCAAAGAGGCCAAAGGCAGAGATATATGACAGTTAATAGATGCATGGGAGAAAACACTGATCAATTTATTCTAATTCAGTGCATGAACCAGGTTTCTCCATGTGCATCACATTGATTAATGTTGTCAAGGCCACCATGTACCACTGAGCATTTACATGCTGCACAGTTCTTACTGGGACCACATTGGCCAGTGCATATTGTTCCATCTCTACGATCAGCTAATTGTTCTGTCTTTCCTGCCTCCTATTTAGAAACTAACCATTGTGTAGATCATTAGTCAGTCTTCTTTAGAACTATTTGAATTTTATGTAGTAAAGAAATAAGAATTTCATAGGCAGAGTATGTGATTATACACTGTAGTTCTATAACAATAAAATATTTTGAGGTTTAAATGTCTCCCAAACACGGTTTAGGCAATTATGCCCAAACTCTGGAATAGGTAACTCCATTTGATGGTAGCAAATGAGATCTTACCAAAGCACAATGTTTTTTTGTTTTGTTTTGTTTTTTTGAGTTGAAGTCTCACTCTGTCACCCAGACTGGAGTGCAGTGGCCACTCCCGGCCACTGCAGCCTCAATCTGCTGGGCTCCGGCAATCCTTTCGCCTCAGCCTTCCGAGTACCCGGAATTACAGGCGCGCGCTGCCACGCCCGGCTAATTTTTGATTTATTGTAGAGATGAGGTCTCGCCAAGTTGCCCGGGCAGGTCTCGAACCCACGGGCTCAGGCAATCCACTCACCTCAGCCTCCCAAAGCGCGGGATTACAGGCTGAGCCACCGAGCCCGGCGGCACAATGTTGAAGTTTCCAAAAAAATGTAATTCCTACCAGGTGTGGCGGCTCATGCCTGTAAATCCGGCACTTTGGAAGACTGAAGCGGGAGAATCACTTAAAGCCAGGTGTTAAAAACCAGCCTGGGCAACATAGTGATACTCCATTTCTATTTATAAAAAAATTAATTCCTGCACATTTTTTCTCTGTATCCATTTAATTGACTGTTGGAGACTTAGAAGAAAGAATTCAATGCATTGTTTTCTCTGTAATGGTGAGAACTGAAACCAACATAATTCTTGTCAAATAATACAAACATACTGTCCCAGGATGGGTTTTCTGAGAGCAGCTTAGAGATGAAATTCAGCATATAGGAGGTACTATTAGAATCAACACCTATTGGTGCAAGAGAAGGAAGTAAACCTGAGCAGAAAGAAAAGTTGAACTGTGATAACAGTCCCAATGGAAATCTCAGCTGCCCCTCTAGGGCAGGAATCCCTAAGCCCTGGGTTATACCAATCAGGCATAAATTTGGCTTCTTGACTTAGTCCCACATCTCCCAGAGGTTTTGCTCCTTCTTTCTGAATTTTCCTGTTTTTGACAGACTGGGTTAGTCCCATATTTTTGTCTTCATGCTCTGTGATTCCTTTCTTTGCCTGATTGATCCTCCTCCCTATGCTTGTTACTTTGTTTTTAATTTCCAGGATGAAGTTCTTCATTTCCATTATTTCAGAACAGGACTTTCTGAAATTGGCCTACTCCGCTTTTACTTCTTGTACAACTTCTGTGAGTTTGGCTTTTAGTTTCTTTTTATTCTCTCTGCTCATTTTAGCCATCAAATGTCTGATTTCTGTGACTATCATCTGGGACAGGTCATTGTGGGGGGTTTGCATAGTTTGTATTCAGATAGTTTTTTTTTTTTTCATCATCTCATATTTATTATTTTTTGTGGTGAGAACATATTTATTTATTTATTTATTTAATTTTAGAGACAAGGTCTTGCTACATTGTCCAGCTTGGTTTCAAGCTCCTGGACTCAAGCTGGTCTTGAACTCCTCAGCATCCCAAAGTGCTGGGATTACAGGTGTGAGCCACTGCACCCAGTCACCAAGAACATTTAAAATCTGCTCCCTTAGCAATTTTCAAGTGTACAATTCATTGTTATT
>CAUYQG010139624.1:0-16621 GCA_963574415.1 Tarsius wallacei | reverse complement strand
AACGCTGGTGCAGCACGTCAGAGTTGCTTTAGATAATCATAATTTAGCAAAACATCTAATTTTTATATTAAGTTGGCTCAATAAACATATCTCCTTGCTCTTTCATCAGAAGAAAAAAAAGTGGTGAATCATTATCAATTTAAAAAAAAGCCAAGTCACTCTGTCCTTTAATTTGCATTGTTTAAATGGCACAGAGGAAGGGTAGTCCAACCAGACCCTTTCTGAGCACCTCTTTCCAAGGAATGGGTCAACACAGAAATAATTGATGGGAAGTAAGCTCTAACCTTTAAAGAATCTGGCTATCCTTGCCTTCTTTTAGCCTTTCCTGAAAGATAGCTATTCCAAAGACTTTGGGGAATAAAGGCGAGGTTTTCTATTAGCTTGGTCCATCACAACGTAGAGGCTTCTTTCCTTATACATAGATACTTCACTCTACAAGCTCCTGAGATGATCTTTACTTAATGGTACTAGCAAGGTAGTGGAGAGGCACACAGGGCAGGTTCAAGAATAAGAAAAGGGAGTTGAGCTTTCAGACCTCCTCTGCCAGGAAATTGCCACTACATTCCTCCTTTGCAGTTCACCCGTATTTGCTGTATTTGTCTTTCCACCTGTCTGTGCTGTTGGCTTTTTATTTTTACCTCTTTCATTCTCTGCCTGTCTCTGGGACTTCCTATCTCTCTTTTAAAATCATTCTGGCTCACCACTTTGTCTCCCACTTCCCTCGTCTCCACTCTTCTCTTTCCTCCTCCTTCCCCTTCTCTCTCTCTCTCTCTCTCTCTCTCTCTCTCTCTCTCTCTCTCTCACCCCCCTCCCCACCCCCCTTGGCTTGTTCTCTGTCTTTGCTTTATTTTATCTTTGTCTCCATTCATGCTTATAATCCTTGCCTGTCTTCTTGGTATCTTCCCATCTCTCTTTCTATTTCTCTGCCTTTGACTCTCTTTGTTCAGGCATTTAGGCTCTGGATCTTTCTCACTGTGTGTGTTTCTCTCTAGATTTGTGTCTATTTCTGTCTTCCTCTCCTTCTGCATTCCTATCTTCTTTCCAAATACCCCAAGCCAGAGTCACCCAAGGGATTGAGAACCAGCCAGAGATTCCAGCCAGACATCCCCTTATCCGCTGGACCTGCCAAAAACTAGTTTGCAGTAACTACACAGAAAAATGTATTCATCTTTCAGTAACATTATTATTGTGGACTTGAGTTTTACGCTTCTCTTCTGGAGTATTTCTTTCAGTGGAGCTGTCTAATCACGTTTAGGTGTTAATTAAATACTGATATTTGCATTCTAGTTCTGTGGCAACTTGGTGTTGTGTTAAATTTTAATTTGGCCTAAGCTGGATGAGATGATTCCTTCAGTCAACAAATAAGGTTGTATTAGCAGGTTACAGATGTAATTAGGCAGAGCTTGACTGAAGTGCTAATGGATTCACGTATAGGGAAGGAATGAGAGGTAAATACTTGTGCACTCATTATTCAGTGTTGCTGCTGGGGTCTGGGAATATGGAGGACCTCCCTGAATGCGTGAAAACACAGGGTGCACAAATGTGGAAGAGCTGATTTATGTTGAAGTCCATTCTCTCTTCCACCCCTGTGCTTCTTTGTGCATCTGTCTTCACCTCTCTACTATCCTCTGTCCCTCTTCCCTCGGCTTGTGTGTTTGCTGTCTTCTGTTTCTGTCACTGTCTGATGGTGCATTTGTTTTCTGTTACTACTGTGACAAAGGACGACAAACTAGATGACTCAAAACAACAGAGATGCATCCTCTCACAGTTCTGGTGGCCAGAAATCCAAAATCATCATTTCTGGGCCGCAATCAGGGTATCAACAGAATGGCAGTCCAGGGGCTCTAGGGAAGGGTCAGTTCCTGCATCTCCATCTTCTGGTGCTTCCAGGCACCCCATAGCTTGTGGCTGCATCACTCCACTTGCTTTCTCTGTAGTCACATGGACTTTTCCTGTTCTGGCTGTGTTAAATCTTATTCTGCTTCTCTCTGTTAAGGATATATGCAATTATATTTAGGGTTCACATGGCCATCATATGGTAATCATCCCATCTCAAAATCTTTAACTTAATGATGTCTGCAAAGTCCTTTTTTTGACATTAAGATAACATTACAGGTTCAGAAGATTAGGGTGTGGATGTCACTATTCAGTCTACTACCGAGAAGATCTCTGACTCTCTCCCGTATCTTCTCTCCCTCTCATCACTAAGCAAAGAAAGCTTTCTGAAGGATTCTCATATGTTCCCCTTTGGTCCTCTCATAGGCTCCCATTTGGCCCATTCTACAGACTGAACTGTGCCCTCCCGAAATTAATATTTTGAAGCCCTGAACCTCAATGTGATCGTATTTGCAGATGTGGGTTTTTGAGAGATAATCAGGTTTAGAGGAGATCAGGAGATTGGGAATGTCGTAGTAAGATTAGTATCTTAATAAAAAGAGGAAGAGACACTAGCATTGTCTCTCTGAGATGGGAGGACACAGCTGGAAGGCTGCCCTCTGCAGACCATGAGTACCTTTCACCAACACTTGACCGTGTTGCACTTCTAGCCTCTAGAACCAGGAGATAATACGTGTCGGTTATCTAAGGCACCCAGCCCATGCAGTTTTGTTATGGCAGCCTGAGCTGACTAACACAACGAGAACCAGAAGTTAACTTATATTTCTAACAAATAAGACTGATGGAACCCTCCCTCTCAAGCTGCACCTCCTCCTAATGCTCTAACTATGGAGGCCTGAACTGCTTTGCAACAGGAGCATACCATGACCTACTTCTTTAGACTAGCATCCCTCCCAGAGGACTCCCAATGAAAAGGATGTTGCTTTTTGTTATGATAATGTCAGAGTGTCCAGCAGATATCAGGGGCAGGGAATTAGCCACCCCTCCCCTAAGCATGACCTGGAACCAGCACTGTGTCTCTTATTTCTGCTTCCTTTTTTATACAGAAAAGCTTTCTGGTTTTCATTCCATGCAACAGAAAATGACCACCAACTTCTTCGAGCTTGTATTTTTACTTTTCAGGAAGAGAGTGAAGGCAGAGACTTGATTCCTAGATTCTAATCCTCTTGTTTTATGGGCTTCCTTCTTTGGGTAAGATGTTCACCTACAGTCCTGTCAACAGTGTATAAGGTGGGCAGGTTCATGGTTCCAAAAGCAGTCACTAGGATCCCTGTGGTAGGGATAGATATCGGGGAAAAGGAAATTTCTAATGGGTGATTAGTATAGCATTATAACAAATCACATTATTTGATAACGTCTCATACATTCAATGGCTTTAGTATAGCCCTCACCATGTGCTGGACACTAAAATTGGTCTCTGTTCTTGCTGGCTTTATGGTCTCTTGAATTTTTCTTGTTTCATTTTCTCAACTCTCTATGGAAGAAACATTTATCTTTATTGTAGCTTTGCCAGCTCAACACTTTCCACAGAGAGATAAAAGACTCACCTGTTTTATATTTTGTTGTGCAAGCTTTGAAGATACACTTGATCAAGAAAACTTGCTGAACCAAATATAAAATCTACTGGCCAACCATCTTCCCTGTAGTAACCACAAGTGGAGTCAGATAGGTGGAAGTTACTACCTGGTTCATCTTAGCTGCTGAAGGGTATTCCCTGTTGGCAGGGAAAGAGAAAATGGAAGCATCTTTCAGACAGTTTCTACTCCTCCCCATATTGGCTATCCACTCCATTGACATAAAAATTGTGCTTTAAGCTAAGCTGGATTTTTATTGAATTTTTTGCCAAGTACTATCTTATTTGAAATGACTTTCTTATTAGAAATGACTTGTTTTCTTTGGGGAGCAGCAGGTATCTGAGTTTTGAAAGCACATACTTCTGTGCTAATATGTTATCAAAGGCCACAAAAATGGAGTTTAAATGTTGGGCTAGGCAGACTCCAGAGATATTGAATGTCGAGCACTGGAATTGAAAATCATCATTTAAGTAGTAGCAAGCACCCTAGGTTTTCCCTGACTGAAGTTTATAGCTGTCATGGAGTTTTAAAAATCAGAACTTAGGGTAACTAAAGGCAAAGGAAGAAAAACAAAATGAAGTTGTCATGAGAGTCACATTCAGAGGCCGGTTGGGAACACCAGTTGACAGAAGGTAAGCATGTGGACCTCTGAATTGGTTCTTATTCTGGGGACTTTTTGTATATAAGAAAATCCAGAATATAACAAACCACAAGTCTGTGGTCAATATTCATGGGATTTGAGGCTCTTGAGATATTTTTGCTACTCACAGAACTTCACATTGTGTAAAACACACTTAATCTGCTGCTTTTGGATATTTTGCTTAACCAAAGTATTTACTGGAATTTAATTTTAAATGCTGAAGATTTTTTTTTTTTCTGAGTTGGAGTCCCACTCGATTGCCCAGACTGGAGTGCAGTGGCCGCTCCCGGCCACCGCAGCCTCGACCTGCTGGGCTCCGGCGATCCTTCCGCCTCAGCCTTCCGAGTAGCTGGAATTACAGGCGCGTGCTACCACACCCGGCTAATTTTTTTGATTTATTGTAGAGATGAGGTCTTGCCAAGTTGCCCAGGTGGGTCTTGAACCTGCGGGCTCAGGCAATCCACTCACCTCAGCCTCCCAAGGCACAGGATTACAGGCTGAGCCACCGAGCCCGGCTGAAAATTTTTTTTTTAGTTAGAAAAGATGGAATTTTAGCTTCATTTGTCTGACAAGATGACTGAATGAAGCAATTGCCTGGTAGCTAAGACTCTGGATGTTGACTTGCGAGTGTCTGTTCAAATTTTGGCTATACCACTAAGTAGCCATTCTCTCAACTGTATCAGCCAGGTGATATGAAACAGAACCAGTGATATACACATATTAAGGGGTACACTGCAAGAAACTGACTTCAGCAATTGTAGGGGCTGGCTAGGCAAGTCTAAAATTTATATGCAGATTTTTAGGAAGAGGAACTGTAAACTCAGGCAGGAGCTGATGTTACAGTACTAAGGAAACATTTCTCCTTTTTACACAGAAAATTCAGTTGGGATCTTTTTAAGTGATTAAATTTTTTAACTGATTTAACTAGGCTCACCTAGATTATTGATTATAGTCTCTTTTACTTAAAGTCAACTGATTAGAGAGGTTAAGCACATCTACAAAACATGTCCACAGAAACACCCAGATTAGTGTTGGATTGAATAATTGGAGACAATAGTTTGGTCAAGTTAACACATAAAACTGACCCTCACATTCACAAATTAAGCTTCAATCCTTTGATAGTAAGATGAGTATTAAAATCCTAACATCCCAAAAAAACATTATAAGGATTAATGAGATAATAACAATAATGTTTATTATGTATTGAGGTGCTTGCCATATACCAGACACTGCTTAGTGTTGTTTCATTATCATATGTTAATATACTTTGTATATAATGTGAATGTGTATGATCAAGAGACAGTGAATGCAAATTACTTGGCACAGGACTTGACGCATAATTAAAGGTTTATTAGAAGTTGGGTTGTATGAATTAAGCTCTTAATAGTGCTTACCATAATATATCATTGCTTTATGCATTGGTTTGGTTAATTGTTTTGTTTTTCTATCCTTTCTTGTGATCTGAACTCCATGAGAGCAGAGACAAAGCCTCAGGTTATTCATCTTCTCTGTGCAGCCCAGCACAAAGCAAGCATTCAGTAAATGTTTTTTTGATTAATAAAGGTGTATATGAGGTAAAAAGAAGTGACAGGTTTTTCTAAATCATCAATGACATTAATGCATACCAAGTGACACTTATAATGTTACTCCTACCAGGACCAAAGAGTGTCACGAGGTGGCTTAGGGACAAGAAGGTAAAATAAACTAACTATATCTGCGTTGTGATCACCAGCTAGCACCCTCTTCAGAAGACTTTGAGTTAAATGACTAGAAGTCATCATGTTGAGGGTGTTGACATTCTCATTAATTATTACAAGTCCACTTGACACAGTGAAAGGCAGATTTTAGAACTCTGACATTGGTTCGAACTTTGACTTCATTGATCAGCCCTCCTGATTCAATTTTGATTTATTTTTAGCTTAGTTTATCTTGTATTGTACATATATATTTGGGGATCCCCAAAACCCAGAATTTTAAAAAGTATGTATTTATTCTTACATGTTTAAACTTCATAGTACTCTATGTTTGATGCAATACAACTAGCAAGACACTTTTTCACTGCTCAAAACAGTTTTTGACCTTGTCATTTTGGATGCCTTTTAGTGTTTATGCCTACCCCCCCCCACCTCTTCAACATGGGCAAAATTTCCCTTTGAGGACTTTTTTCATTTGGGGGAATCAGGAAGTCACTGGGCGAGATCTGATGAATAAAGAGGGTGGAGAATGGGGAACATGTCGTTTTGGTCAAAAACTGCTGAATACTCAATGTGGTATGGGCAGGTGTGCTGGTAAACCACTCATCATGAAATGGGCAAATGCATTGAAAGAATTAAAAAAAAAATTTACTGAAGCTCAATGCAGCCTCTTAGAACAGCGCTAGCTGGTACACTGATGCAGATGGGTTCCTAGGACACTTACCTATTGGGGGAAGCCTGTACTATAAGGGACCTGCCCTCCAAAAGATAATTCTGTGTTTTTTGGGAAGTGCCCATACATATTTATAGTTCATTACACAGATAATATATAGAATGCTTATTCAAAAATCAGTATAAAGATAGGCCGAGTCTTCCATTTAACTGTTAATATACAGAGAATATTTTACATGAACAAATAGCTTTTTCTGGTATCAGAAATCAAAAACAAGTAAGAATTGTGCTTGGGGTTTCTTAGAGACTGATAGACAATTCTGGAAAACATAGATACAAAAACTCTGGTGAGGGGAGCTTAAAAAGATTAATATGGCTGCAAAGAAATTTGGAAAAATTTAAAACCTGGGACGTTTTTAATTTGCCATTCTGCAAACTGAATTTCTCTTCACTTGAAACTCCATTTTGGAAAAATTGTGTCTTACTTTCCATGGGCTTTCTGGGGTAGCAATTGACATTTCTTCATCTCTGTTTTACAGAGTCTAGAAGGTGCCTTAGCATATGGGGTATTATTAACTGGTTGCAAATGAACAGTAATAACAAAGGATGAAACTAATCTAAGCTAAACATGTAACAGCTTCTGAAGATCACTATCCATGAAGCCACCTATAGTTTTTCTTAAAACATGACATTATAGCCGGGCTCGGCAGCTCAGCCTGTAATCCCGCGCTTTGGGAGGCTAAGGTGCGTGGATTGCCTGAGCCCACGGGTTCGAGACCCGCCTGGCAACTTGGCAAGACCTCATCTCCACAATAAATCAAAAAATTAACTGAGTGTGGTAGCGCGCACCTGTAGTTCCAGCTACTTGGAAGGCTGAGGCAAAAGGATCACCGGAGCCCAGCACGTCAAGGCTGTGGTGGCCGGGAGCGTGTCACTGCACTCCAGTCTGGGCGACAGAGTGAGACTCCAACTCAAAAAAAAAATGGTATTTATGTACGGTCTAATTTAAAAAGCATTTATCCTTAGAAACATTTATCTGGAATGATCTGGTTCCTGGGTTTGGAAAGAATACCTTTTCCAGGAGAGAAAATGTGAATGACTTTAAAATCTTCACAAATCTATGAACTCAAAACTTGTTTGTCTTGATTAAACACATCTAATGCTCTTAAATATTCCGGGACTAGAAAGGTCTGAACAAATCATGTGAGCACATCTGCTCAAGAACTAAAAATCTGGATGACATGGCCCAACATTGCCTTTGACAACACACACCATATGCTGCACTCCATCATGAAGGAAGGGAAGCAGGAATGGTGGGGTGTGAAGACTGGATCTGTGTGCTTTTCACCTTGTAAGCCTAAATGAATGGCAGTCCCTGAGCCTTTTGTTTCCCTTCTAGAAAGTCTGGCAGGAAGCCTTAACCTTCACCCCCGTGGCCTGGAAAATTCTTCCCTGAGAAAGGCCAGTCCAAGCCCATGTGGATGGTGTTCCACTGTCACATTATTCTTTATTGTCTCTCATTCATGGAAATTTACTGAAGATATCCTGTGCCCAGCCCTATAGATAAATAGATTTGGGAGACTATAGTCTCATATATGATGGTCACGCCCAAAGGTGTTTAATGTTTCCTCCCAGCTGATCAAGGCCAGAAATTGCAGGTTGGCCTGATCCTAGAGGAACAGATTGAAGTTAAGGAAACACTTTTCAAATCTACAGGTCACTGGCCTCTGTTGCAAATCCTGGAGCCTGTGTAGATTGAGTGGATTTAATTAATTAGCTGCAATGCCATTGTCATTGTCTTAATGTCAACAACAACAACTCTACCTCAAGTACAAGATGCAAGAGACTTCTGTGGAGGTGTGCTCTCCTTCATGTCAAGGTCATAAAAGGCAGGAACCCTTCCAAGCACACTGTGGAGGAAACCCTGGTCTGCAGCATATCAAGAAAGCATTCTGTGATCAGAAAATGCAGGGTCGGAAACCATTCCGTGATCCCAGAAAGGGCATGTAGAGAATACGAAAGACACTTGTGAAGCATCTGCAAAAATGCACGTGTTTGGGGGAAGCCTAGGATTGGGGTCATTTTTAACTAAACAAGAACATGCATATCAAAGTGAAATGGTAATTGTAGAAATATTCCAAACCCTTTGTATCCAGGATTTCATAATGCTGTTTAGCAGAAAGGACATTTATTAGAATTCAGAATCTAGGAGTGAGGAAAAAAGTGTTGGACTGGAAATCAGAGCCTAATCTAACAATAATAGGAATGGTGAAGTCAAGTTCTATGATAGAAGGAGCAAGACCAGAATTTCAAGACAGCATTTGAGCTTTTGGGAAATAAAGGGTGTCTCCAGACAGTTCATTTGGAAAATGAGTAATTTTTTCTTTCAAAAGTATTCAGTAACTGCCTGAGCCCTGTGATCTTGGTTGCCAATCTGAGAGGAAAACAACAGTGGTGGGAGAGACACTTTGTGCCTCGTGTCTTTTGCACCTGCTCTTTTGTTCTCTGCTACATGCTGAGCATGAGTTCACTGGAATGCATTGTCTCAGACGTGTTCCTGGTGGAGCTGGGCCCTGGAAATCAAGCCTAGGAGGAGTGATCAGAGAAGGTGCGAGAACATTTACATGGTGAGGAAGGAAGAAGACCCAGGCCTGGGGAAGGGGAAGGAATGACAGCTCCTCTCAAGCATTAAAGAGCTGCCATGTGAATTGAGTTGTTTTGTAAAGAGGATCCCAAGTGTGGAAGCTAAGAAGCAACCAATGTTAACTTAGGATAAAGAACAAAAATATTCCAGCCCAGGACATCATTTAGGGCCTAAGCTTTTAAATTTCAGGGTCTTTGTCTAATCCTGGCTCCACAAATTTCTGTTTGAACTTGGGCATACCACGTAAATTCTTTGTGCCTCATTTATCTTGCCTGTAAAATGAGGATGATAATAATACAGTGAAATTAATCCTCATATGAGATATTAGCTCTGATGTAACCCTATAGGTCGAAAATAGTCCAAGTAATCCTTGGAAAGTACTTATTGTGGTTCTTTTAGATCATAGGGTCTGAGTCCTTAAAAGCCCACATCACAAATAATTACTTTTTAAAATTTCTCTTTGTATGTGGGCTTTATCCAAATTCCCCAGTGAAATATAGAGCAAGATCCTATTTTATGGAGGGTATCAGGGGAGTCAGTGTAGTTAGATTTTTCTCTCATTCCTTCTTTTTCCTTGAGATCGGGTAATTAAATTATCTTTTTACTAAACATGGCACAATTCTACTGTGAGGTTTTGGGAAGAAGAATATAAGATAGTGGTTATTAAAGATAGTTCACAATGCTTGGTTTATTAACCAAGAAACATTGCTTACATGTGTGCCAGCGTGTATACGTAGGGGCATATATCAATATAATTTTAGTGCCCACTTAATTGTAAGATCCATTTAGTAGAGCTATGTCTGTTTTATTCACCCATACTTAACATACAAAAGTTACACAATGTGTATGTAGAATAAATGAATATCAGAATTATTCAAAGATGCAGTAAGCATTTTCTAGAGGAATAGTCACCCAGTCTTTGCTAAAACATCCCCAATGAATGACCTGCCACTGCTAATCTTCAAAGAGGAATGGATTAGAGTTTGGAATATTTTTGTTGAAGTCATTCAACTTGGGCTCGAAATTTTAGAAACTAGAATTCCCGGTCTTCTTCTGATTTCATGGAATGCTTTTGTTCAATATAGATACTGACAATCTCTTCTGAGCAGAGCGATGTGCAGTGAGCTTTGTGATCTACCAGTAGGGATACACATGTCTTCTGCCCTTTTTGTCGTCAAATGATAATAAATGGTTAATAATTTTTTAGCTCTTGCTGTGTACCAGGCACTATTGTAAACATGTGGCATGTCTTGACCTATTTAAGACCACGCAAGCTTTTCAGGTAAGCGATACTATTTATTATATGATGTTATAACTGTACAGACAGAAGCACAGAGAGATTCACTCAACCATAGTCACCAGCCCATAGGTGGTGAACCCACAGAAACGCGGTGCCTGCTGGCTCCAGAGTCAGCCCGATAAGCACTGTGCATCACTGAGTTGCCATCCAGCAAGGTTGAGTAGATACAGAACACTCTTAGGGTGTATCCCTCTCCTCTGCTTTACTAGCAAAAGGATCGGTTAGTTGGAATAAGCTTTTTATTGAACTTACAAAAACACTTGTGTTGTTATCACATCACCAATAAGACATGCTTTCTTCTTTTTTTTTAATGAAGTTTCTTTCAAAGTCTTGCTGAGAAGGAACAAAATGTGATTTCCAGAGTGTGATGAAGGACCCTTGAGAGTCCATCTTTCTGGCTACAGGGTGGGTTCATGCTTTTACGGGATTAGTGACTATACTGTTTGCCAGTGAACCACAGCTTCCAGAATCCCAGAAGTCATTCAAGCATCCTCAGCCAGGGGTGACATTTTTCACTCTCAGAAAGAAATAGATAAAACACTGTTGCTGCTCTGGAAAGTAGAGACTGCCAACTTGTCTCTGCAGTAATTGAGTTTTCAGGCTTCCAGGATCAGTTGAACTAGGAACTAATGAGACCATACTAAAGCTTCATCAAAGAGTATCCACATTTGGAAGACTTCATTGCCCCAGGGAAGCATCTTGTTTCCAAACTTGCTTTGAGTGGGTAAGGTCAGGCAGTGTCTTCCCTTGGCTGTGCTGTCAGAAGAAACTTAAAACTACCTGCTGCCTATTTAGCAATGTGCAGGGGACTGGTCACTAAACAGAGCCTGATGTTACCTCTAGAGAGAATCTGCAGCTTCCAGACAGCAGCTGTGTTCCCTGCATGTATGCAAACAGCTAGCTACCAGTCTTCATTCTGAGATTTCCATAAGTGGTTGAATTTCCAGGAGGGATACAATAGCAAGTGTTGTGCTTCTTTCTTTTTCTTGTTAAGAGACAGGTTCTCGTCTTCATCTGTCACCTAAGTTGGAGTGCAGTACCACCATCATAGTTCCCTATAGCCTGAACCTCCCACGCTCCAGGAATCCTCATGCCTCAGTCTCCTGAATAGCCAAGACTACAGGTGTGCACCACCATACCTGATTAATTTATTTTTATTTCTGGAGAGTCAGGATTTCAGTATGTTTCCCAGGCTGGTCTTGAACTTCTGGTCTCATGCAATCCTGAAACGCAGGCCACCAAACCACTTGGATTACAAGTGTGAGCCACCATGTCTGGCCTGTTTATTGAATGCAGTTCTGTAGAGTGGTGTTTCTGAGCCTTAGTAGCTAAAATAAAGACATCACTGAAGATTCTCGCAGGATAGACCAGCACCAGGGTGGTAGATAGGCAGTGGATTCTTGTAAGTCTACCATAAACTCTTAAATTAAGTGAGGTCTTTTGGTAGCATGTGACAGAAACCCAAATTAAACTGGATTAAGTCCGCACCCCACTTCCCAGAGAAAGTGCACTGGCTCATGAAGCTAATGCTTATGGTAAAGTTGGATTCTGTGGGCCTTCAGGACTTGGTTTCTCTCAATCTGTTAGCTCTACTTTTCTCTGTGTTGTCTCCACCCTTAAGACAAATCCTGTCCCTGTGGTTACACCGCTCCCTACCCAAATTTCCATGGTTTGTATCATTTCAGTTTTAAGTCCAAGAGATAAAATCATACCAACAAGAGCCACAGATTTGAGTCCAAAGCTTATTTCCGAGTGCGTTTTTTTGTTTGTTTTTTTTTTCTGAGTTGGAGTCTCACTCTATCGTCCAGGTAGGAGTGCAGTGGCACACTCACAGCCACCCCAGTGTCGACCTGCTGGGCTCCAGCGATCCTTCCACCTCAACCTCCCAAGTAGCCAGATCTGCAGGTACACTACCACACCCGGCTAATTTTTATTTATTTATTGTAGAGATGAGGTCAAGTGCCCGGGTTAGTCTCGAACCCGCGGGCTCAGGCAATCCACTCACCTCTGCCTCCCAAAGTGCTGGGATTACAGACTGAATCACTGAGCCGGGCCCTGAATCAGTTTTTCTGGAATGTTGACTGGCCAAACCTAGGTCCTAGGCCACAGCTAGAACCTGGACAGTAATTAATTCAACCTGAATACATGCTGCTAAGATGAAGGGGGATTTAGGTCCTTCAAGAAAAGTTAAGGTGTTTTCATCAGGAAAAAGGAGGCTGGAAACTGGGGAGAGTTGATGGCCACCCTTTGCGTTCCCAATGGCAGCTCCTCATGTAGCTTCTTGGAGGTCACAGGGTCCATCAGAACACACTGTCTGAGTGTAAACTTCGTGATGTTCTTCATGCTGGACATCAGTGCAAGGCCACAAAGCAGATTTTATTTTATTTTATTTTTTGTTTGAGTTGGAGTCCCACTCTGTTGCCCAGACTGGAGTGCAGTGGTCACTCCCGGCCACTGCAGCCTCGACCTGCTGGGCTCCAGCGATCCTTCCGCCTCAGCCTTCCAAGTAGCTGGAACTACAGGTGTGCGCTACCACGCCCGGCTAATTTTTTGATTTATTGTAGAGATAAGGTCTTGTCAAGTTGCTCAGGCGGGTCTTGAATCCGTGGGCTCAGGCAATCCACTCACCTCGGCCTCCCAAAGCGTGGGATTACAGGCTGAGCCACCGAGCTCAGCCTCAAAGCAGATTTTAAAAAACCTATGTAGAAGTTTTTCAGCCTGGTTGGAGAGAAAATTTCAATATGTCAAACATTTTTGCTGAGTGTCTACTCATTTACTGTGTTTCTATGGTGTGCAGGCATGATGTCAGATTCCTGTTGTCAGAGCAGGCTTCCTAATTTGTGGGGCAAAATGAAGATGTGGGGTCCCTCTTCAAACAGCGGGAAAACATGTCATTTTGGGTACTAAATTATAAAGTGTTTTTCTTTCTTCAACAATCTTTCTCTTAACTTTAGCATAATGTTTTAAATTTGCTATTTAATGTCATTAAGAAAAATTTTAAATTTAAATTATGTCTGAATTTTATTATTCATGTTCATATTGTACAATGACTCAAATCCAGATATAACAGGATTTAATTTGTATATGGAACCTCTTAAACAATTCGTATTTGGTAGTCATGCATGCAAAAGCATTGAGTTCTTAACAGAATAATGAAAGAACTGCAAAAAACTAATTCAACAACTTTTATTTCGTTTTTTCTTCTTGTAGGCCCAGGCTATGAATGCTCCATCTTGCTGATAAGTAAGGAAGACCTAAAAGGAAAGGGAACATAAGTTTCCTTGTCTCTCTCCTTTTCCTATCATGTCATCATTTTTCAATATAGGTGGTTAGCTAATAAAGTAACAGAAGAAAGAATCTTATGCGTTTCTTGGTTGGTCCTGCTCTTTGGATACTATTACCCTTTTTCTACATTTGAAGCAAGTTGCTTGTATCCCTGCTGCTGTGTGCACATCCCATCATCTCACCAAACTTCACTTAAAAAGCACCAGTAAAAAGATAGCACCATTAAGAATTTCAAAATGGCAACATCTGAGCATTTAACCAAATGGACAGAGCTTCCCTTAAATGCCTTGAACCAATGCCTCTCCTAGGCTTTACCCCAGTGCTCTGTATACTTGTTGAGGCATGCCTTGAAACTCTGGCAGACTTTACAACTCTGCCTTAGCCTTCACTTCCTGCTAGTGAAGAACCTCAGAGATTAGTGCCTTCTCGGGCCTTTCCTGGGTGTATGCACAGCCCTGCATAAGCAGGTGGCCTTTGATTTTCTCAAGAATATTTTGGAGTTTCGCAAAGCTCCTATGGTCATCTCATTCCCCAGGTTTTCCTTTTCAGATTTTTGTCTACACCTTGTTAGCCACAACTGTTATCATAGCCTAAGGCAGCTACCATGTCATACATTTGTCAAATATTACTTTTTAATGTGTATAAATTTATGGGGTACAAGTATGATTTTGTTACATGTATAAATTGCCTAATGATGAACTTTTGACAAATGTTGTTGGGGATAAATTAGGGCTGTTCACTCAAGGCAAGTTCTGAAGAGGTCAAATATAAAAGAACCTTTAGAATGAATATTTCCAGGGCTGACAGCTTAAGTAATGACAATTCTCCAGAGATTTTGCTTTTGGGGAATCCACAAACATAATCTCCACTTTTTGGTTGGTGTTCTACTGATGGTACCCATCATATCCCCTATGGTTATAAGACTGTTGGTTTTTGAGGCTAGGACTGAGTTTGGGAGTAGAGGTATGGAATTAGGGTAAGTTAAACCATTATAAGTATTGTCATTACTGAGATTCCACAGGTTTTTTTGTTTTTTGTTTTCTTAAATAAATAGGCCTGAGATCTTTGCAAGCCTTTGTTATCAAAATTTGGTGAAGTGGATTTTGGGAGGTTTGTCACTCCAAGAGAGCTTCCATTTCTGGATTTTGAAATGTTGCTAATCTGTCAAGTAAATAATAAAACACAGCACCAGCCTACTTCAAGAAGTCTGCAAATAAATTTTGCCTGTTAACTGGTAGTACACTTTGCTATTAAGGGCGGGTAGATAAACTCAAAGTGTGGAAAGTGGATTCCAACCCAGACATTGTTAAGATTAGCAATATTGCTGAGGGTTCTCAGTTCATCCTAGCGATATATGAGAAGCATATGGAATGAAGAAATAGGTCTATAACACGCTTTGTACATTGATCTTTCTTTTTTTCATTGACCTTTCTTATAAGGTCACCTGAATGCTATGGTTTAGAAGAGCACCCAAAAAGCAAGCAACACAGTCATGCCAACTCAATTCAGAGAAAGAAAACCTAGAGATGTTTAAGGCTATGTCTTTTTGACAGTTTTTAGCAAAATTACCTCTGCATTACTGGCATGGATTTCTTTCCCTTTTTCTGTTTCCAGGAGCCAAGCATCTAAGTATAAATTGGCAATCAACTTGGATGACTTGAATGTTATGGCCTAATTTTGTTTTTTTTTAATACTGGTAATTTAGATACATATTTAGTCTTTCTAATTGGAGTTGTGGCATATATTTCCTATTGACTTGACTATAGCAAAGCTTTGTTTTTTGTCTTTTGTTCCTACCATGTGGATTATGATATCAATGTTAATTAGATAGTTCTTTTTTCTTCATTTCTGCTTTGGTTTCCTCAATTAAGAACTCATGTATTTAGTTGAAGTCCTCCATCACAACAGTTTACAACTGCAAGCTTCCCTGCTTCCCTCCTCACCCAGTCACCTTGCCAGGGGCTTTTCTCCTTCCTTGGCCCTGCCTCACACACACATTTCCAGTCAACTGAAGCATCACCCCCAGGAGAGCAACATTTTGGAGGCTGTAGACCTGTAAATGTGTCTCAGATTTCAGGCCCTGTTGAAACATTACCTTTATTATCTTTGTTTTTGTTTTTGGAGATATATTTATTTTGTGCTCCCTAAGACAAAAGATGGCCTTTATTTCTGCGTTGGTGTTTAGCTCACAATTTAAGCATGTGATGTGTGCAGAGTTAATCAGCTTCCCAATCCTTTGACTGGATTCCTGTAGAAGGTACCACGAACATTAACCAGGATCCCTTGTTTCATGGGACAGAAATGCAACTTGAGCAGGGTTGAGGAAGGTGCTGGAACATTGATTCACATCACTAAACGTGATTCAGACTCAAGGCCCTGCTGGACCTTGGTTTACAAGGATGGCATTCAGGGTGCTGACCGCAATGGTTGGCTTTGCTTTCCTCTTTTTAGAATCATTTTCAGGAAAGGTTTCCCTTGGTGAAGTCTCGGAGTCCAGCTCTGAGTGAGAGTTAGGGATTGAGGCAGGAGTATCAGGAACGGCGAAGAAGAATGACAGACGCCACCTTCTGGGTAGAGTTCAGGACTCTGCCAACTTTATTCATC
The DNA here is from genome assembly GCA_963574415.1 of Tarsius wallacei. Classification (NCBI taxonomy): domain Eukaryota; kingdom Metazoa; phylum Chordata; class Mammalia; order Primates; family Tarsiidae; genus Tarsius; species Tarsius wallacei. The sequence goes on along the minus strand of CAUYQG010139624.1, from coordinate 312 downwards.
TTTTACACAAATATATATACCGTTTTCATTCAAACCCTAAAACCATAATTACATATCCCATGTTATTTTCTATGTTACTTATTAACAACTTCTGACCTTTATCGGCTATTATCTTGTTCGTCCTGTAAGTCCCTTGCGGGCTTTGTTTGCAAGTTAGGTCTTTCATTAATGAACAGAAACCAAACAATTGTCGTCAGTTGTTTTTCTTCATTCCACACTTCCCACAACCATTTTTATGTTTTACACCCTTTTACTTATTCTAACTCTTTTACCTGTTTATCCTAAATATCCTGACTTTTATATTAAATTTTT
>CAUYQG010139619.1:0-16913 GCA_963574415.1 Tarsius wallacei | reverse complement strand
AAACTAGTACAACCTTTGTGGAAAACAGTGGAGTGATTTCTTTTTTTTTTTTTTTTTTTTTAGTTGGAGTCTAACACTTTCGCCCAGACTGGAGTGCCGTTGCTGCTCCCGGCCACCGCAGCCACGACCTGCTGGGCACCGGCGATCCTTTCGCCTCAGCCTTCCGAGTAGCCAGAACTACAGGCGTGCGCTACCACCCCCGGCTAGTTTTTTGATTAATTGTAGAGATGAGGTCTTGCCAAGTTACCCAGGCGGGTCTCGAACCCACGGACTCAGGCAATCCATTCACCTCAGCCTCCCAAGGCACGGGATTACAGGCTGAGCCACCGAGCCTGGCTGTACCACATTTTTTTAATCCAGTCCAGCTTCGATAGGCAACATGGTTGGTTCCATGTTTTTTTTCTATTGTGAATAAAGCTGCAACAAACATATGTGTACAGGTATCTTTTTTGCAGAATGATTTGAGTTCCTCCAGGTATATTCCCAATAGGGGAATTGCTGGGTCATATGGAAGGTCGGTTTCCAGTTCTTTCAGATGCCGCCACACTGTCTTCCAAAGAGGCTGTACTAGTTTGCATTGCTTTGGGCATGATTCCAGGCACAGTCATTGTGTAGACCCTGGGCTGCCATGTCTCTTTTACCTAAGACAAAAGCTGATGCCAGGAATGACCAGAACCCCAACCATCCCAGAGTAAGGTGCTCTGAAGGGGGCCTGCAGAACCCCCAAACCACAGTGTGTCGTGGTCAGGGGGTGAAGCCAGGGCAGGGAGCAGCAACCTGGACAGGTTGAGGGAAGCAAGTCAGGCCTGAAGGGGAAGCACCTAGCACGGGGCCAGCACATGGAGGGTAAGCAGGTGATGAAGGGGGTAGGAATGGGTAGAGCATGACCAACAGCCTTTATTAAGCCAAACCTTAGGCTGTGTTTGTCACAGTCAGTTACCGCAGTCTGGGGTGAAGTCATAGTTCTCTCTAGAACTCGTCATGCTCCTGGAACTTCCCACTGTATTTCCCCACTGACTTCCCCACGAGTTTGACCAAAGACGTGGACCGCTTGAGTTGGTGAACCACACCGACAATTCCCTCTCCAGGCGCCTGTTTGCAGAGCTGGAGATGGCCAAGGCCTGCCTGGTGATACAGGGTGACTCAACCCTTTGTTTGGGGGCCAGCCCCTACTCCGGGCCATGAATCTAATTGTGCCCAACACCCCCTTGTTTTTCTAAGTGGGTGTTGGGAATTTCCTTGGTTAAGCCTCCAGGTCTTCCCTTCTTCCGGATTTAATGAGCTCATTTATTTTTCTTTTTCACTTAGCAGGTCTTAGGGCCTGTTAATGAGTGGTGGGGTTCTCTTTAAGAGCCAAGCTGGGCCAGAGCTCAGGGCACTTTTCTTGCTATTCCCAACTCTCAAGTCCCCCGTGTCTCTGGGAGTCTCTCCACAACTCTGGCAACACACCTTCCCCACTGCAATTTTTATATGTGGAAGTTTCTGGAACATAATGACAGGGACGCCTCAGGGTTTGTTTTATTATTATTCTTTCTTCCCTCACATGTCTTTCTTTTGGGCCCATGTTTCAAGAGAGGAAAGAGACCACTTTTAAATGCAGTTTCCCCTCTAGTTCTGTCTGAAGTTTTGGTAGATCTGGGAGTGGGAAATAAATGCTGATTGTGAATTCCAGGGAGACTTGCCAGAGGCTGTTTAGACCTTTGTGTGAAGCTGATTGTAAAGCGCTGCCAGGAAGGAGCACTCGTGGAGTGGATGAGAAGCCAGCGCCAAGCTTCAGCCCAGAGAGAATGAGAAGGAAAGCAGGGTCCCTGTGGCAGGAGCAGGCCACTGCGGTGGCTCAGTGGCTGACTCCGTTCCTAGAGTCTCCCGTAGGTAATATCTTCACAGCTGCTTTGTTGAAGCACGCACTGGGGCGAGCTTAGCCCAAAGAGTCTTCTGTACCTTTGCCTGTCTGGCCATTTAATAAACAACGATTGAGCACTGACTGTGAGACAGATACTGAGCTAGGCAAGAGGGTGTCGGGAGGAACGACTGGAGGCCACAGTCCTAATGAATGTCTGTGGGTCACCTATGTACATGTTAGAAGAGTGGCGTTCCTGAGTGGCAGGGACAGCAGACGAGAAGGCACTAGAGGATGAGTTACAGAAACCTCAGCATTCCACACTTGGTTTGCAGAGCGGTTGCTTGTTGCTTGTTTGCTGCTGAAGTGCTAATGCTTGGAGCCTTCAGCCTGCTTCTGCGTGGGGGACCAGGTTGTGGGTGGCAATGAGAGCCGGAGTTGCTCCGCTAAAACTCCAGGCCAGGTAAGAAGCAACGTTCTTGGGGCCAGTGTTATTGTAGCCCAGAACACATTTTGAAGCTTGTTGGGACCCGACTCCCTATCCAACCAGCAAAGAGCAGAGAGAAGGACTCAGGTGGGGCGGGCAGCCTGCCTCCACTGTGTGGGGTTCCTGTGTGTATTAGTGCCCTAGGGCTGCGGAAACAAGGTACCACAGACTGTGTGGCTTAAACAACAGAATTGCGTTGTCTCACAGTCCTGGAGGCCAGAAGTCCAAGATCAAGGTATCAGACGGGTTGGTACCTTCTGGGAGAGAAGCTGTGCCGTGCTTCTGCCTTAGCTTCAGGTGGTTTGTTGGCAATCTAGGGCATTCCTTGACTTTTGGAAGCACTCCCCCGGTCTACTTACGTCTTCACATGGTGTTCTCCCTGTGTGCATGTCTCTGTGTCCCAATTTCCCCTTTGTATACGGGCACCAGTCATATAGGATGAGGTTCCCCCATGACCTCCTCTGAGCTAATTAGGTATGAAATAACTCTATTTTAAAATAAGGTCATATTCTGAAGTACTAGGGGTTAGTTTTCAATGTATGGATTTTACAAGGACACAATTCAAAGCATAGCACCATAATTCTGACTTCAATCTCCTCCTCCTGCCATTAGCGAGAGAAGGAAGCCAGGCTGAGTCCATCCCAGGGAGGTCCAGGAGCAATGTCCCAGGGAGAACCCAAGGGTGGTCTACAAGCCAAGAAACTTCTACCGGAAGGAGAGTTTGTGCTGGCGAGCAGCCTGGCACATGGATGTCTCGTGAGTGGTTGCAGAAATGTAGAAGGGCAATTATTAGGGTGCAGAGATTTGATTCTTTACCCCATTGTGCTTGGAGATAGCAGGAGCCCAAAGGAGAAGAAAACCCCAAGCAGTCATAAAGCCTGGGACAGAGTTGTCAGAAGACAGCAAGAGACAGAAGGTCTCTTAAGATTTGGGTGAGGCAATAGCAAAAACATGGAACTAACCGTGCTGCCCATCGAAGCTGGACTGGATAAAAAAAATGTGGTACATATACAAAATGGAATATTATGCAGCCATAAAGAAGGACACACTTACAGACTTCGCAGCAACTTGGATGGATTCAGAGTCAATCATACTCAGTGATCTATCACAGAAACAAAGAACAGAGTTCCATGTGTTCCCACTCATAAGCGGACCTTGAACAACTATCATAATGCTATAAGAGAGGGATTGGCAGTAGTGGGAAACTGCCAGGGGAGGGAGGGGGTGGGATGGGCAGTTGAGGGAAACTGCCTGGGGTGGGAGCGGCACACCTCATCAACAAGGGTACCTGCATAATCAACGTTTGTATCCTAATCCTGAATTGTACCCCATATCTTTAAAATAGAAAAATTTAAAAAAAGTTTGGCTGAGACAACCCTGAACACAAGGGAAAGGGGAGAATAGCCATCAGGGTCTAGATTCTGGAAGACTTTCGAGTTGTCTGGTGAGCCGGAAGTGTGAGACTGCTGTGTGAGTGAGGGCGCCTGGGGTGACGCTGGCTGCGTGAGTGACTGGGTGTTCATACACAGCAGTCTAGGATTAGCTAACACACTTCTAGCCACGTCCTCTTTGACATGCAAGATTAATTAAAAAGTGTTATTATAGTGGGGTGTTGTAATATAGGCTTGTAGACTTTGACAGGTAATTCTGAAAAAAAAAAAAATAAGTAGAAGACATTTGCCTTCCCAAATATTGAAATTTAAGATAAAATAATTGTCATCAAAAGAGTACATTTTGGCACATGAATAAGTGGTCTCCTGGAATAGGGTAGAATTCAGGAATGAGCACTGTATGTTTGCATAGTTGCTATTTGATACAGGTGACATTTCATTTCAGTGGGAAAGTTACGATTGGTTCAAGAAATGACTAATTGTCTCTCCATCGGAGGAAAAAAGTGAGGTAGGCCACCATTTCATACCATATACAGAAATAAATTTTAGAAGGGCTGGGTTAAAGATTTAAACATAGATGAATAAATAAATACAAAGTATTGGAAGAAAGTCTGGTGGAAAATCTGTATAACTTTGGAACAGAGTGGGTATTCTTAATGATGGAGAGAATCCCAAAATCCATGAAGGGGAAAACAAATGACACGTTAACCTCATTTTTTTTTCAGATGATAAGAAAACACCATAAGGAAAGTCAGAGACAAACTAAGACTCAGATAAACATTTGCAGCACGTGTTTAAAAAGATATATTTTCCTTAATTTACCCCAAACTCATATAAATTGGTAGTAAAATGGCCAAAAGCAATAGGAATATAGGAAAAAAGCAAAAACATGTCACAAAAGAGAAAATGAAGATTTAGTTGTGAAAATTTAATTATTTATTCGTCATATCAGCAAAAATTTAAAAGACCAGTAGCCTCCTATAAATGAGCACTTTTATACCTTGCTGGTTGGAATGTAAGCAGCTCAAATCTTCAGGGAAAAATAATCTGGCAATGTCTATTAAAGTTCACCTATTAAATTGACAGCCCCATTTTGGGCAGTCATTCTAGTAGATATAAAAGCCTACCAGTACCTAAGAATATATTGACAAGGTTTTTTACAGGCGCATTCTTCACCGTGGCAAACTATTGGGCAATGCACACTTTTCCAGCAACAATAAAATGGTCAAATAAACATGGTGCCTCTGTGCTGTGGGATATCATGTAGCTATCACAAAGAAGACTGAATAAGTTAGATCTAACTATCAATATATTCACATGAGCCAGCTGTTGTGGCGTGTGCTTGAAATTTCAGCTACACAGGAGGCAGAGGTGGGAGGAATGCTCGAACCCAGGAATTTGATACTAGCCTGAGAAAAATAGTAAGATCTCACTTCAAAAAAAAAAAAAAAAAAAAGCCGGGCTCGGTGTCTCAGCCTGTAATCCTGCGCCTTGGGTGGCTGAGGTGAGTGGATTGCCTGAGCCCGCGGGTTCAACACCCACCTGGGCAACTTGGCGTGACCTCATCTCTACAATAAATAAAAAAAAAAATTAGCCAGGCATGGTAGGGCACGCCTGTAGTTCCAGCTACTTGGAAGGCTGAGGCGGAAGGATCGCTGGAGCCCAGCAGGTTGAGGCTGCGGTGACCGGGAGCGGCCACTGCACTCCAGTCTGGGTGACAGAGTGAGACTCCAACTCAAAAAAAAAAATATATATATATATATACATATACACATATACACATATATATGGTGTTCACATAGAGATATACTGTATTAATCTATATTTAGTGCAAAAAGCAATTGTAGAAAAATGTGTATACTGTGATCCAATTTTTGTAAAAATGTTGAACAAGCAAAACAATATCCAACACACATGCCTGTTGTGTGTTGGTATGTATTAATACCGACCTGGAGAAGCGCAGTTTAAAAATGTAAGTTGTCTCAGGACACAGGGACAAGAGGGAATCATTTTTAATTCTTGTTGCTCTGTCTTTGACTGTTTTGCCTATTACAAGAATCTTTTTTTCAAAAAAGCAAAGGCAATTTTAAAGGAAAAAAGCGCAGGGTGCTTAAAACACTCCTATGACTCACTGGGCCCTAGGGATAAAGTCTACTCTTTTTAACTGATTTACAAGGGACCTGGGATCTAGGCTCTGCACAGAGCACAGCCTTTCCCTACCTTCTGCGGTTTCCCTCTGTTCTCCAGCTGCACAGGCCCAGGAGTGTTCTTGACACCTGGTTGCCTCCCCAAACACCTTGACCTCGCTTCCCATGGGAATCTCTGCGCCTGGACAAAGCACTCCCTACCCATGTCGGTGGCACCTTGTACCCATCTCTCTGGTGGTATTGTTGACCTCCCTGCGATCATTTGTTTAGTTTTATCTGTCTCCTGCTAAACTGTAAATTCCAAGAGGGCAGGAGTAGTGTTTCTCACGGAGTCCCCAAAGACATGTCTAGCTCATTGTAGGTGCTTAAATACAACAGTTTTTTGAATGAATAAATGAAAGAAGAAAGAAATGAATGAATAAATGTCAAACGTTTGAGATACAAAGAAAATAGTGTATGCTCTCAAAATTGTGTAGTGGAGTGACAGGCCTGTAAACAGCCTAGTTATAGCACAAAAGGAAACTTATCATCATAGGACAGAGGGAACATAAGCTACCCAGAATTGCCAGGGAAGGCCTGGAAGGTTTCACAAGTGAGAAAACACCTAATCAAAGGCTTGAAGGGTGAGTAGACATTTCCCAGGAAAATGAGAGATTGGAGTGATGTTTCTGGCACAAGGACCAGCTCCTGCAAGGGCCCAGAGGCATGAAAGAGCATGACATATTCTGAAAACCTGAAGAGAGTTAATGTTGCTTAAGCATAAAGTTTAAGGCTGAGGAAAGGAGTCTATGAAGGATGATAAATGGAAGCAGTCATACCGAAACCAAATCATTCATGCAGGGCCCTGCAGGTGATGTCCGGGAGTCTGGAGTTTGTATTGAAGGTGGGCACAGGGAACTACTGAGGAAGGTTTAAGCAGGGCTGTGACATGAGGGTCACACTGGCAGAATCAGGATGAGTTAGGATGAGGACAGGAGATGGCGTCAGATAAAGGGAAATTGCCCTGAAGCACAACAGAAAGGCGGTTACTACAATCTACTGGTGAAGTTATCAGCCTGAACCAGAGCAGAGACAGAGGCGAGTGCAACCAACAAGGGTCCGTGAAGTACAAAAGAGTTCAAGTTGACATACATGACTTGGTGCTTGGTGGGCTGTGGTAGGGATGGGAGGGAAGCAGAGTGACCCTCAAATTTCTGATTCAGCAACTCGTTTCGTTATTACAGCAAGAAACACTGTGGAAGAGAAGCTGGCTGAGAAAAGTAGAAAACAACTTTGGGCCATGCTGAGTAAATTCAATTCCTAGGGCTGTCAAAACAAAGTTACACAAACAGGGTGGCTTAAAACGACAGACATCTATTCCCTCACAGTGCTGGAGGCTGGAAGTGACTACCCGTCATGGTGACTACCCGTCATGGTCCGTCTGAGACTCTGGGTGGGATCCTTCTTTCCTTGCCTTCTAGCTTCTGCTGGTGACCGACAGACCTTGGTGTTCCTGGCTTGCAGCTGCTTCACTTCAGTCTCTGCTTCTGCCATCACATGGACTTCTCCCTTTGCGACTCTGTCTTCATATGGCATTTCCCTTTCTTATAAGCACATCCGTGTCGTATTAGCTTAGGGCCCACTGTGATGACTCCCTAAAGGCATCTGCAAATACCCTATTTTCAAATAAGGTCAAATTTATGGGTACCGGAGATGAGAATTTTAACACATCTTTTTTTTGAGGGGGGGCACAATTCAACCTGTAACTGTTGAAAGTCAAGTCTGAAGGGCCCTGGGACTTTGGGTGAAGATGTCCAGAAGGCTCTGGATAGATGGAGGTGCCCAGCAGAGAGGCCTGGGCTGCCTATCTTTAGAGTCTATCTACCAGCAAAGAGACACAGCATGGGGTGTTCACAGCAAATAGATGAGTAGTCTGAGAAGAGAAACCTCGAGGAAGGTCATGGTCAAGGATCCACTCATGAGGTGACCGGGAAGATAGGGTTAGAGCATTTGTGTCTGCAAGGGATCCTGTGCACATAAGAGACACCTGAGTTAGTCTGTGTCCTTCCTTTCCTGAGAGCCGATCTTTGTTCACCAGAGTGCCAGACTCTGTGTTTTCTGTTGCCTGGTCTTTCACATCTGAGTTCCTTCCCCAATATTCGACAGTGCTTTTCTTCCCTGTGTAGGAAGCATCTGAGCCCTGCAGATGTCTTGCTAAGAAGTCAGCAGGGCTACTGTGAAATGTTGCTGGGTTAGTGCAGCATTGATAAAGCAAGCAAGGTTGGCTTGTTTGTATTTTGTATTTCTTCAGAAACGAGCTGGCAGTTTTGTAGTGACACCGGAATTACACGCCATTGCATCACCCAAATGTTCTTATATGGCCGCACAAGTGTCGTCAGCATTGTATATACCCTCTTTCCCCTTCTTCCTCATGCCCCCAGACCCAGAGAATCTGCCAAGCCAGCTTTAAGGTGTCAGAGAAAGCTGCAGATTTTAGAAGATGAAATTGGAGCTCAGGGCAGATCAACACGAGTCAGCCAAGGGCCTCTATACCTGAACCTCTGAAAGTTGTGACTTTCAGGCAGGGTAGAGCCTGGAAGACACTCTCCACGAGGGCAGCACCCTTGGCTGGCTGGATCACTGCTGTAGCCCCAGCCTCTGGTAGGCTCACAGTAGGCACTCAGCAAATCTATCCAGGCTCTGGGTGGTCCAGCATGTAAGATGTTTGTCTGCACTGGGATCAGGAAATGACGGACCGGTGGTGATCCGCTAATGTGGGATCACATGCTGATGCTGGGTGAGCAGGGGTGAGATGCTAACCCTGTCGCCTTTTTTCTTGTCCTGAGGTGAGGCCAGTGGTCAGCGGCCAGGCCCACTTCAGTATGGCAGTTCTGTGTCTCCTCTTGCTCTAGCAAGATCTACCTTCTCTGTCTCTGGGAAATGAAGACTCAATAGTGGCCAGAGTGACTATTGCGTTATGACTTAATAAAAACAATGGATAATATTTATCAAGTGTCTGTTATGAAGACAACTCTGTACTAAGTAATTCATATGCATTATCTCAAGTAACTCTTGTTACAACTCCATGAAGTGGATGCATTTATTAATTATTAATTATTAATTCCCATTAAAGAATGGGAAAAGGAAATTTTTTTTTTTTTGAGTTGGAGTCTCACTCTGTCGCCCAGACTGGAGTGCAGTGGCCACTCTCGGCCACCGCAGCCTCGACCTGCTGGGCTCCGGCGATCCTTCTGCCTCAGCCTTCCAAGTAGCTGGAATTACAGGCGCGTGCTACCACGCCCGGCTAATTTTTTTGATTTATTGTAGAGATGAGGTCTCTCCAGGTTGCCCAGGTGGGTCTCGAACCCGCAGGCTCAGGCAATTCACTCACCTCAGCCTCCCCAGGCGAGAGATTACAGGCTGAGCCACCAAGCCCGGCTGGTAAAAGGAAATTTTAAAAGGTGAAGTCATGCTACACAAGATCTCACAGATAGAGTGTGGTGCTGCGGGTGTTTGAACCCATATTGTCTGGACCTAGAGCCCACTCACTGAACGCATCCTGCAGATGCCCGCCCAAAATGCAGATTTATGAACCCCTTTGTTGTACTTGTGAGCTTTGTTGATCTCTTGTTGAAATTTCATCTCTACTTGTTCCATGTTAGGTTTATGGGTGTCAGAGAAGAAATAGGGCAAGAATAATATGAATAGTTAGGAAGCCCTCAGGGCAGCTGTTATCAGGCTCTAGGAATTAGAATATGACTTTGGCTTAGTGGGGGGAAAAAAAGTTGTGAGTTTAGAGAAAAATGCAGAGGTACCTGGGTGCCCAGAGGCATCACTGCCTGTGAGCTCTGTGTGTTTGTCTGCTGAGTTCAGCTGTCACCATGTATGGGCCTACAAATGACACGGACACACAGACTTGGCTTGTTTGTCAGTCAGCAAATTGTACATCAGAACCAGTGATTCACAGCCTTTGTAGATTAGCAGGGACCTCAAAGATAATCCAATTTGACTCTTTGATTTCACAGGTGAGAAGCCTGAGGCTCAAAGGGCAGAGTAGGTATGAAAGATGGCTGCAAATTCTTTGATGCTTCTTTCTTAATAACTCCCCACCGAATCTGGGCAGGCTCTGTAACTGTTTGGCCTGCCTAAGACATTGTACCAGTTTTTGGTCTCAGGCCTTACAAGACTGGCAGCTTCTGTTTCCTGCTCTGGGAGCTTGAACTCTTGGGACCCAGATTCCATACTGTGAGGAAGCTGATGTAGCCCCATAGATCCACATGTGGAATGAAGTTGAGACCCCTGGTCAACAGTCTGTGTTGATGGCTAGCATTGGGAGCCAACTAGGAATTGTATCCTCCAGCTCTATTCAGGCCTTCCCTGTTAGAAACGCATGGAACAAAAACAGCCATCCTGCAGAGCCCTGCCCAAAATGCAGATTTATGAGTAAATTAAATGTTGCTATGTTAAGGCACTAAGTTTTGGTATGATTTGCTATGCAGCAATTGATAACCAGACAAGGACCAAGTGTGGGCATTATGACTCTCAATCTGTGTTTCTTTCACCCTATTTTGTTGGTGCTAGGTTGCTCCCTTTTGGATCACCTGGTCATTCATCAGTCTCAGTGACTTGTGAAGTTGGAAAACTGGTGTGTTATCCTGCCTGAGGTCACTGAATGACTGTATGTCTTCATGAAAAGTCTCCAAACCCAGGCCGGGTGCAGTGGCTCAAGCCTGTAATCCCAGTAGTTTGGGAGGCCAAGGTGAGAGGATTGCCTGAGCTCGGGAGTTCGAGACCAGCCTGGACAACTTGATGAGCCCTTGTCTCTACAATAAATAAAAAAATTAGCCAGGCATGGTGGCACGTGTCTGTAGTTCCAGCTACTTGGAAGGCTGAGCTGGAAGGATCACCTGAGCCCAGCAGGTCGAGGCTACAGTGGCCATGAGCATGCCACTGTACTCCAGCCTTGGGAGACTGAGTGAGACTCCAACTCAAAAAAAAAAAAAAAGTCACCAAACCTAAAGATCATGAGAATCTCTGGGGCGTGAGGGTGAGGGGTTTTGTCCTCCATTCAACCAATTTTCTAATTCTTCTATACTAACTGGGCAGGTACCAGTTGCAAGAATCAAGTACCCAGGTTACCTGTACCTGTGCCTAACTTGGCCACAGTGTTAAGGCTCCCACAGACCTTTCCTTGCCCAGCGTTTGATAATTTGCTAGAACTCACAGAACTCTGGAAAATGCTATTTTACTGTTAAAGCGTATTATAAAGGATATAAATGAACAGCTAGATGAAGAGGTACATAGCCCAAGGTTTGGATGAAGTCCTAAGCACAGGGGCCTCTGTCCCTATGGACTTGGGGTACACCACCCTCCCAGCACACAGATGCATTTGCCAATTTGGAAGCTCTCTGAACCTCAACATTTAGAGGCTTTTATAGAGGTGCCGCTACATAGGATGATTGATTAAATCATTGGGCATTTGGTGACTGAACTCAATTTCCAGCCCTTCTCCCCTCCCTGGAGGTTTAGGAGTGGAGAGAAAAGTTTCAACCCTCTACTCACATGGTTGGTTCCTCTGGAACCAGCCCCATCTGAAGCTCTTTAGGGTCCATCATGAGTCACTAGTATAAACTCAGGCCAGGTTTCGGAGGGCTTTGTTAGGAATAATAAAAGACATTCCTGTCACTCCCACCACTCAGAAAATTCCAAGGGTATTAGGAGCTCTGTGCCAGGAACTAGGGACAGGGACCAAATATGTATTCTTACTATACTACAGGGAGTTAAGTATATAGATTCTTGGAACCTAGCCCAGCTATATACCGAATTAGAATTCTTGGGAGTAAGACTCAGACATTTCTATTCTTTTAAAGCTTCCCAGGTGATTCTGATGATCAGCCAGCTTTGGAAACTACTGTTCATAAATCATTTGTAAGCAATTAGAAAAAAATGCCCCAGTATCACCTGCATACACAAATTATTCTAAATTAGACATGACTGGGATTTTTCCATGTATGTTAAGATTCCTGGATAGGATGAATTATTTCTATGCCCTGGTTAAGCCAACCTCCAGGTTCTCACAAGACTTGCCCTTTGTTGAACTTGGTGTTGGCCTGGGATCCTCATTGTGGATATCGTCCATACCTCTGGACTAGGCTAATGTGAATTGTTAATGTTATTTGACAAATATTTATGGCTCTTTCCTCTTCTGGACACATGGTAGATCTCAACTTTCTGGAACCCTGGAATTGAGTGGGACCATATAACTAGCTTTGGCCAAGGATCGGAAGTGATGTGTGTCACTTCTGGGCCAGAGCATTTTATGATCACCTTGCAGAATTCTCTTTCTCTCCATCTGCCTTGTGAATGGCAAAGTTCTTGTTGGTGGTTGCTCTGTGGGCATGAGTTCCTGAGTGACTATGATGGACAGGGCTTCCTGCTGACCTACGATGGACATACAATGCAAGCAATAAAGGGATTTTTACTGTTTGAAACCACCAAGATTTGGGGGATGTTTGTTATGGCAGCATGATCTGTCTAGCCTGAGACTGTAGAAATCTTATTCAGAAGCATCCTCATTCTTCTGTGTCTCCAAGGTTAGGAACATGCCCCTTAACTGGTTTGTATTTCATTTTCTAATTTGGAGACTTATTGATCACAAAGTTTTATGTCATTGTTGCATAAGTGAACACTTTTACCCACAGTAAACTTGTCAGGGGCCTGTTAATATTCTCAGACCAACCAGTAAGTGTGGAGAACATGATGTTATCAGTAGAAAGAGAATGGCTTTTGTTTGCTTATCACATGGAACTCATAATTATAACTACTGGGGCATAAACTAACAGAGAAAATTCTACTTAGCCATGTTTAAAATCCTCTGGGGAATATTCCCTTAATACTGCATTTCTAAAGGGATGTCTTACGATGCATGTTTCACAATTTTTCTGAAAAGCAACTGGTGTGCGATCATCTCTCTTCCAGTGAAATGAATGTGATTTTCCTACACTTAACACAGGTGTGATATACAGTAAAACTATTTTCAGAGATCATTTTTCTCTCATATTTTAGTAGACAAATTGAGAACCCTAGTAATCAAAGAGAGAAAGCCCTGCACCACCTCCTGTGCCGGTATGGGGGGCTATATCTATGTAGCTGACATTTGTCATTGATGATCATTCTTTTCCTTGGGGGAAGATTATAAACTCTTTATATGGCTACTTTCTTTCATCTTTTTTGAAAAAATAGTCACCAATACTTCTTGTATCCTAGGCGGTGAGTTTTCTTTATTCATTTAACAAATTGATCAATAGTTTAATTTTGTTTCTGAATTTTAAAGTTTTTACCTTTTGTACAAGTCATACGTGTATATATTCTGTGTATAGATAATTCACATATTGCTGATAATGCTGAAATCATTGTTTGCCACTTTCCATTTCACATTTTCCCTTCCAGGGTGAATTCTATAGGTGGATTCTTTTTCTCTTTTCTTTTTTTTTAAACAGGATATCACTCTGTTGCCCAGGTTGGATTGCAGTGGCACAATCACAACATACCACAGCCTCGAATTCCTGGTCTCAGGTGAACCTCCCACCTCAGCCTCCCAAGTAGCAGGGACTACAGGCGTGTGCTACAACACCCAGTTATTTTTTTTTTTTTTAATTTTCGTAGAGATAAATTCTTGCTGTGTTGCCCAGGCTGGTCTTGAACGCCTGTGCTCATGCAATCTTATGCTCCTGCCTCAGCCTCCCAAAGTGATTACAGGTGTGAATCACCACATCTAGCCCCTTCAAATTTTTATATACATATTTACAAGCATTTGTAGCCCTATTAAATTATATTTTTATGTGTTTTGATGTTTGTACACATGGAGTTCATTGTATGTACTGCTCTGGAAACTGCTTTAATAACATAGCTTAAAGAGTTTTTCATATCAATATAAGTGCAAAAAACTCATTTTTTTCTCTTTGTTTTTTATAATATGGATGTACCATAGTATTTAATAATTACCCTATTAAAAGACATTAGGACTTTTTATTATAATTAATATGTTCACAAGATATATATGTGACTTTGTGCACATTTATGAATGTTTCTTTAGAGCTGATAAAGAGAAACAGATGGCTTTGTCAAAGGATCTAAAACTTTAATTTTAACAGATATTTTCCAATCTCCCTCCAAATTGTCTGAATCATTACACGAGAGCAGCCATTTCTCTGTATTATTGCCATCTTTTTTTTTTTTTTTTTTGAGTTGGAGTCTTACTCCATTGCCCAGGCTGGAGTGCAGTAGCACACTCACTGCCACCCCAGTGTCAATCCTCTGGGCTCAGGCAATCCTTCTGCTTCAGCCTTCCTTATAGCCAGAACTACAGGTGTGCGCTACCATGCCTGACTAGTTTTGTGATTTTTTTTATTGTAGAAGTGAGGTCTTGCCAAGTTGTCCAGGCTGGTCTCGAACCTGTAGGCTCAGGCAATCCCCTCACATCGGTCCCCCAAAGTGCAGGGATTATAGGCTTGAGCCACCACGCCTGGCCACCATCATTTTATATTAAGAAACTTTTATCTCAAAGATAAAAAAATATTTCATTTTAATTTATATATCTTCTTCTTGACTTAACAGCAGACTTTAATTTTTTATTTATATATTTTATGTTAAAGATGTGAGGTGTAATTCAGAATAAAAGCAGACTTTTATTTCTCATAGTTTGGGAGGCTGGCCTAAAGTTTGAGATTAGGTTATCAACATAATTGGGTTCTAATGAGGGCTCTTTTCCTGGCATGCAGATGGCTGTCTTCTTATTGTATTCTCATGTGGTGAGAGAGTTTTTTCTTTTGGCTTTATTGGAGTTCTTTATATATGCTGTATACTATTCCTTTGTCATATTCATTGCAAATATTTTCTCTGAATATGCCTATTGTAACTTTGTTTTGTGGTTGCTTTTTCTCTTTTCTAGTTACCATTGTTTTCCATCAGTCAGATCCATCTATTCCTTTAGTTTAAGTGTGCCTCTTTTTAATGGTATTATCTTTCCTTAAATGTTTAATGATTTGTGATTGTTGGTGATTATTTGCATTTGTTTTTTTCCCAGCGTTAACTAGTATGCATTCATTATCTGCTTTCAAGCATGCATAGACTAGAATGAGAGAGAGGCATTCAGTGCTGCTGTGCTTATACTACATATGTGAAGCGACCCTAGGGATGAGGCCAATTGCTGCCAGCTATGTTACTTTGGTAGTTAGACTCTTAGTCATCAGAACAACTCATACTTGCAAGACTTTTCAGTTGCCTGAGGCAACTAGACAGTTTCTCTGTCCAAATACACATACTCATTATTCCTAAGTACAGACAGCTCTGTTGCTTGCTGCATGATCCCAATGGGTGGGTAAAAGTGCAGCCAGGTGGAGTGTGGTGCAAAACTCATGGGCTCTTTGATTTGACATTGAAAGGAATTTCAGAGTGGCCAGTGATGTTTTATTTATTATAATTATTTTTTGAGACAGAATCTCACTTTTTTGCCCAGGCTGAAGTGCAGTGGCATGCTTACAGGAAGTAGCCAGAACTACAGATGTGTGCTACCACGCCTGGCTAATTTTTTGATATATTGTAGAGATGAGGTCTCGCCAAGTTGCCCAGGCTGGTCTTGAACCCCTGGGCTCAGACAATCCGCTCGCCTTGGCCTCCCAAAGTGCTGGGATTACAGTCTTGAGCCACTGTGCCCAGTCCAGTGATGTTTTATAAACAGAGTTTATTAGCAAAAGAAAGAGAAGGAAAGGGAGAAATCCATGCCAGAGAGAGAGAGCTGCCATGTGTGAGTCTCTTGAAAGAAAGACCACACTTTTGTTCTTGACTAAAAGCTTGATATATTTTCACAATAATTTATATGCTAAAAAAGGTGGGCTGTAGATGTCTACTGCGGATTTTCCCAGAACACACATTTTGCCTTTGGGTTTTTCCCAAAACACAAATTTTGCCTTTGACAGAAAACTTGCCAGACTTGTGAATATACAAGTTCATGGACTAACCGGTGGGCTGATTAACATTTCTATACCCTTGATGAGTTAAGAGGTGGGGTTGAGTTTTTTCACTTTCAACAGGGAACTTGAAGAATTTTTAGTGATTACTGTGCCATGAGCCGAAACCCTGAGCTGAAAGGTTGGGTTGTCCTAGTCTTACATCTGATGGAGTGTTCTTTTGATTAGCTGAGGGGGTGGGGTAAACTGGCAGGTCCACATTTCAGCCTGGCCTGCAGTAAAGATGTGGTAAGAAAAATGTCCGCATGTTTTCTATTTTAAACCGAAAACTGCCTAAAATAAATTTATCTATCTATTTCTAATCTACACTAACTACCCTGCCTCAAGGAAGGATGGGAAGTCGGATTCCACAATCCTAGTTTTTCCTGAGGTACCTTAAACAACAGGCCTGTTAGTGATTCCAGGGCCCCTTCATCCTCTAGGCAACCACCCCCCCCTTATCTCAGCAAAACATCCCCTCTCTTGAGTTCCAAAATTCATTAGACAGGAACTACAAATTACCAGTCAAGAAGTCTTTGAATCCGCCTATGACCTAAAGCTACCACTTGGAAATGTCCCTCCTTCCCTGGCCAAACCAGTGAAAATCTCACATGTATTGATTTATGGTTTTTAGTAACTGCTGCCACCCTAAAATTGTATATAGCCAAGCCACTGTTCAACCATGGTGCGCACATGTTCTCAGAACCTGCTGGAGCATATGCCACAGGTCTAGGTTCTCAAGTTCAGTTCAGAACAAACCATCTTAAAATATTTTACAAGCCGGGCTCGGTGGCTCAGCCTGTAATCCCTCGCCTAGGGAGGCTGAGGTGAGTGGATTGCCTGAACCCGCGGGTTCGAGACCCGCCTGGGCAACTTGGCGAGACCTCATCTCTACAATAAAACCAAAAAAATCAGCTGGGCGTGGTAGCGCGCGCCTGTAGTTCCAGCTACTTGGAAGGCTGAGGCGGAAGGATAGCCAGAGCCCAGCAGGTTGAGGCTGCGGTGGCCGGGAGCGGCCACTGCACTCCAGTCTGGGTGACAGAGTGAGACTCCAACTCAAAA
>CAUYQG010139617.1:0-32867 GCA_963574415.1 Tarsius wallacei | reverse complement strand
CCATATCCCAGGGTATTCTCATGAATTGAGGACCCAGTAACAATATTTTTAAATAAATTTCTCAACTTGAGAACCAGTAACCTAAAACATGGTATGTCCTATTATTAACTGATATATTATACCTTGAAAGGTATTTTAAATTAAAGGACAGAATTATATTAGAGATTCCAAATAAAAAGGTAATGGATTTATTTAATCACAAAAAGACGAGCTACCTATTCTTTCACCAAAAGTTTCCACAGCTAGGAAAATCTATGTTTCTGCGTTACAGAAACGATTCCAGTAATGGGTATGAACTTGATTTCAATGACCTCTAGCCTTCTGCAGCAACCTAGTGAACCCAACAGAACAATTATAAAGTCATAATAACTGACACTTCTATACCTTTTTGCCAATTCAACTAAAAATAGTTCTTATCAAAAGTTACCAGAGGCTTCTCAATAAAATTATATATTTACAGACAGTACCCATTTTAACTAAGTCATCATTATGGAGGCTAATTCCTTGCTTAAAGCAAAGCTTAAAATTATAGAAAAACCAACAGGGAAAAAAAACTGGAAAAAAAAAACCAGAAGTCAATGAAAACAACTACTTTAAGGGGACAAGTAGTTCCTGTGGTCTTTTCCTCTCTCCATGGATCTCCCTATACAGTATATGTATATGTATGTGTATGTATGTACACACACACACACACACACACACACACACACGGAAAAATGTTTCTGCCATACAAAAAGTGCAGAAAACTAAAAGCATTCCTAATTTAGGAGTGTTAGGAATACACAAAATAATAAACACATATTCAAACAAAAACTTCAAAACACGTTCTAAAAGTTCTAGTTCATTGCATCTTCTATCACTAGTGTGTGTGTTTGACAGCAAGAGAGAGACATAGTAAGACAGAGATACAGAGAGACAGAAAAAGAGAAACAAGGAAGAGAATTTACCATACTTCAGATTGCTTCTATCATACGGTGATCAGTGATGAGAAGTTGTATTTTCTATTGGGACTTTTACAAAAGTAAAAATTGTCCCACAGGACAGAATCAAGTTGCTTGCAAGGTATATGAGACAAAGTATATACCTTTATTCTATAATATCAGTCTCAAAAGATTACACACGTTCATTTATTTACCTAAGGCTTCTGTGTGGAATGGTCATTCACACATTGATAATTCTTTCAAACTCATTTATATTTTCAATCCTTGACATTTTTATATTAACCCAAAACTCGCAGTAAGTTAACATAACAGCAGTTTCTCTTTCTCTCATGCAAAGATCACAGTAGGTTCAGGCAAATCCCCTGCACTACTGTCTTCCAGTAGTGACTCAGCAATCAAGGAAGTTCAAAGTTGCGGCTTCACAAGTTCAACAAGAGGCCATCTTGGTCGTTACAGCAAGAGAAGGGATGGCTGGCAGGTTGCAATCTAACTGTAAGAGGACTGAACAACATAGGAAAGCAGGTGAAATATTTGAACAGCAGCAACCAGTGTTATTTTCTAAACCTTTTTTTTTTTTTGCCCTTTGTTTTAAATAGCATCTCTTTATATTTATTCTAATTTGAGCTCTACTAAGTGTACAGTACGTGTCTTATTTCTTAGGCTCTAGTGAATACGTGTTCATTCTTTCTCCATGACTTTAAAGATGTTGATCCTAGGCCCCCGGAATGGCAAATATTTTAGTATATCTAAAAGTTTTGATCGTTGCATCTTCTATCACGAGAGAGAGAAATGAGGAAGAGAATTTAGGATCATCAAAAGGTGCTGATTAAAGTTTATAATATCTTTTATAGATAATTCTTAACTCAATGTTTGTGTTTCTCTTGATACGCAAAAATATACACTCTAGATTTAGCCTACCTATGATATTACATAGGGTAAAATAATATATTCTGTTTCTTTTCAATATTGTTTTTGATGAAGCTCAAAATTGTATTGAATGTTCTATTTATAATGGAACACTAGAGCCTCAAGTCTCAATCTGCAATGATACCTCATTAGTGTGAATCCAATTATCTTATATGCAGAGTTAGATAAATTTTCCCTGCTTACTCAGATCGTCTTTTGTGTTTGATCTTCCAGAGGGCTGCCGTGGACTGCACAACAGTAGGCTGGGGGTTATGTACCTTCATTGGAGTAGCAGCTGGTGACAAAGGGTTGACCGTCTCTCCAGTAGAGCTAATAATGGGCCGGACGCTAAAAGGAACATACTTTGGTGGTCAGTTTTGTTTTGTTTTACCACAGTTTTTAATTTTCTTACAGTAGTACTGAATTTCTAAGAGTGAAGATTATGGAAAGGAAATAAAATAGTTTGTTTAAATATTGAGCATCTGGAACATATGTAAAGACTACACAAAAAAACTATTAATCACTTGGAAGTAAACAGTTTATATAGAAAGATGACTACGATTTGCAAATTCAAATTTAATTTGCATTTAAACAAACCAACATAGAGGAACAAAAGTTAAACTTTGACCTAACTGAGATAATTTCTTATCTAGAGTGGAAAAGAATTAATTTTTCTTATAAAGAAAATTTTTAAAAATAGATATTAAGTACAGGAAATTAAAGGTAGAAGAAAGCGTTTGATCTATTTGAACCAACACATATCTGACCTAATAATTCCATGTGTTCAAAAATACAGATTAAACTACTTGTTTATGTAAATGCCATGTCTTTCTTTATTTGGCATTTTGGCCAAATTACAGGTTGGAAAAGTCTGGATTCTGTTCCAGAGCTGGTTACTGACTACAAAAATAAGAAATTTGATCTGGATGCATTGGTGAGCCATACCCTGCCTTTTGACAAAATCAATGAGGCATTTGACCTAATACACCAAGGAAAAAGGTAAATTACCAAATAGGTGACTGAATGATATGGAAAACATTTATGATGATTCTATTTTTTACTTGATTTTAAGAACTAACCAATTTGTTTTTTCTGATACTTTCCACATGAGAGGTAATAGATGTGCTTAGAAGATTAAATATTGGTCATTTGGGAAAAAAAGAAAAGCTTTCATGTTAATAATGCACACTGCTATATGCTATTACAACATAGAGTCACCACTCTGTGGTAACACATATTTAAATTGACACATATTTTTCCTTTCCCAACGAGAGCTGTCTATATTAATAATGTTAGATCCCTCTGGTACAATGTACCCAAGTCTGGAGTCATCATGTTCTGCAATTTGACAGAGTGCCCACTCCAGACCCTTCATGATCAGAGGCGGGTGAAAACCATAGAGACGGCCAGGCTTGGTGGCTCAGCCTGTAAACCCAGCACATTGGGAGGCCGAGGAGAGTAGATTGCCTGAGCCCGCAGGTTCAAGACCAGCCTGGGAAACTTGGCAAGACATCGTCTCTACAATAAATCAAAAATTAGCCGGGGTGGTAGCGCATGCCTGTAGTTCCGGCTACTTGGAAGGCTGAGGCGGAAGGATTACTGGAGCCCAGCGGGTCAACGCTGGGGTGGCCATGAGTGTGCCACTGCACTCCAGGCTGGGCAATGGAGTGAGACTCCAACAAAAAAAAAAAAGAAAAGAAAACCATGGAGACATGAGCAGTGAGTGGCAGGGACCAGATACATAATTATGTCACAACTCTCTTGCTTTGTCATGGGGCTCTTATAAGATACCCTCTGATCCATTATTTTAGCTATGTTATGCTCACTTGTCATGGATTCCAGGAACTGATTTATAGAAACGTCCCAAGTGGTTGATCCCTGGTTTGGAAATTGACAAGACTAGAATTAATGTTTTAGGTAAAATGTTTAAGCACAGCCTTGATCAATAGAAGCAAAACAGAAACACCAAAAACAATGGTACATAGAGGAGATGCAAGACAAAGAAAAAAATGAAAAGAGAAGACATAACAAAAGAGAGGAGGCAGAAAAAAGCATAAATTAAAAGTAAAATGGCAGGAGCTTGAAGTAGAGAATAAATGCTGCAGAAAAAGTATATCCCATGGTATAAGGATGTAGGCTACTTCACAAAGAAACCTGAGAAAATATCCCCACTGACATGAACTTCCTAATTTGCAGACATGTCACATGTCAACTGCAACATATCAAAAGAAGTTCAATATAAATAAAAGCAAAATTAAGCATTCTTTTGAAAGCTATACTATGTAAACTTAGCATATAACCCTGTAATACATATCTCAATATAACCATAAGGACTATTCAAGTTAGAAGTTGGATTGGGGCTTGGGGTCTTACACCCTTGTACTCACATCCTCCTCGACAACCTCTTTCCCCAAGGTTCTCAGTCACAAAATGGACCCACAAGGAACGCTCAGTGGCAGCCAAATGGAAAATGTTGCATTACTTTATTAGTAGGTGGTCAAGTCTCCCATATTCTGCAAGGAGAATTCTTTTGAGATAGAAACACGAGTGGGGCCTCCTATTCTACTCTGGCCCACTGAGAACACCATCTGACACAGATGGAAAGGTGGTAAGGAGGAAGGAAGATGACAAGCCTTCTCAGGTGTATTCACATATGAGTACAGGAAGCCCAAGAGAAGGCAGGCCCTCCTACCACACCAACTTCATAGAAGAAAGGAAGTAAAGGGAAGGGAATGAGGCACAATGATCAACTGGCCCATTGAGGTGCAGTGACCCTGCCCTAGGGTGAGGAAAGAACACAGAGGTTCTTCTTCCACAGGCCAGGTCAGGGAAGCTTCCTGGGTGAAGGAAACATCTGTGCGCAGCATCCTGCTGACGCCAGAGATCCCACAGCTCAGCAGTAATGTCTGAGATGAAGAGTTCTCTGACCTTGAGGCTGATCTTCTTTGCCTCTGCATGTTGGATTATCCAGGAGTAAGAACGCTGGTGCTCAGAAAAGAGCATCCCCGTCTATAAACTTTGAAGCCCACCTCCCTTTGCTGTTAGCTGTGGGAGACCCATAAACAGTGACCATTCCAAGACTCCTCACTCCCCCTTGGTACACTTTCCTCAACAGCACCACTGAGAAACAAAGATCTCACCCAGGGTCGAGCAAGGGTCCCCAAATTCCCCCCAGTTTACTAGCACTGTCTATAAAATATTATCGATGCCATAAATGGAAGAGGATGACAAAATCAAAGAAATTAGGTTGAACAAAACAGGTGTCTGTAAAGGAAGCCTAGATCCTGAAATGAAAATAAAAATTATTGGTGGGCTTTGGTTAAATGTATCATGAAAATTACACTTATTAATGTATTATTATTATTAACAGCATCCGAACAATCCTCACCTTTTGAAAATGCCAGGAGTGATTTGGAATACTATCTGATTGAATCTGAACTTTGGTTAACATGGTTAATTTATTACCCGAAATGATGAACCAAGGAAAGCTACGAGTTTAAGCAAATATTTACAGTTAATTTCTCAACATAAAATAGCTTTAAATATTATAATATTTGTACCCATAATATATACTCATATTTCCTATGTTAAATTACTATGATAACTAAAGTGTTTATGAATAGAATCATATGATGTTTAGAAATTGTTTAAAACTAGTTCTGGGAAGGTAAAAGTAGAGAATAAAGGGATAATCAATAAAACTAAAGTAATACTAAGTTAAAATTAAATTGACTATATGTTTATAATTTTTGAGGTTGGGTAGTGAATATTTGGGATTTCAGTACTGTTTTCTCCACAATTGTCTATGCTGAAAATTTTCCACAATAAAAAAAAATTGTCACTGGAAAAAAATCACTTTGCATATTTATATATAGTAAATGCTATTATATAATTTCTGTATTCCAATAAACTACAAGCTATTCTTTAGAAATAAGCTGCTTAATAATTTTCTTTTTTTACATCTGCTAATTTCTTTTCTCTTTGCCCCACTCTACCACTATTAACTATAATCACAAGTCGTGGGTTATCTGAATCTATATAAAGGAAGATTTTAAAAGAAAAAAAACACACCTACACTCTCAAGTTTTTTTCTCTATGAAACAACTGCCCTTTCATCTTTGTTATTTATTAAAACATGCAATGTTGAGTGCTTTACAATTTAAAGATCTATAATTGACACTAATTAATTCTATTTTCTATAGTCAAATAAAAGTGACAAAAATATTTACAATTATAAGACTTAACAGATAAAAGTAGCAAAATTGAAACTTTTAAGCTGTTTAGAAAGAATAAGATAGACAATTTGGATCAAATTAATAAAGACTAGCTCTCATTGTAGTAATTTCTGAAAACTAACAGTTTTCTTTAAAAATGGTTTACCAGCCGGGCGCAGTGGCTCAAGCCTATAATCCCAGCACTTTGGGAGGCCAAGGTGAGAGAATTGTCAGAACCCAGGGGTTCGAGACCAGCCTGGAAAACTTGGCGAGACCTCATCTCTACAATAAATCAAAAAATTAGCCAGGCATGGCAGCATGCCTGTAGTCCCGGCTACTTGAAAGGCTGAGGCAGAAGGATTGCTGGAGCCCAGCAGGTTGACTCTGGAGTGGCCGTGAGCATGCCACTGCACTTCAGCCTGGGCGATGGAGTGAGATTCCAACTCAAAAAAAAAAAAATAGTTTACCACATGTTGACCTCTAAGAGAAGATAAACATCTCTGAAGTTTTGGCTGAGGAGGATAGTAATACCTCAAAATAGAAATGTATATTCTCGTTTATTTAAGATTCTCTTTCATTAGAAATGGAAGCCAGCAACTCTATGCTTCCTTTGTTGGCATTGTGGAGACTATGATTCACCCCACAAGCCAAGGGTCTTTTTCATGCTATTCCTTTTATCAGTGCCCTTCTCTCTCCTCATTCCTTTCCTCCTCTCCTTTGCTTCCTTGAATCCTTCCTAGGTTCCATTTGAAACCCACCTACTTTTTATATCTTTGCAGCCACAAAGCTGTCTTCATTTCCTGATCTCCTTTGGCACTTGGTGTCTTTATCAAAATCTTAACACAGGCTGATTTAGTTGTTAGTTTTTCAGGCATACATTTGTAAGCTCCTTGAAAGCAGAACAATCTGTCTATCAGAGATGCTCAAATTCTGATTGTTCTTAACAAAGTTGTTAGAATTTTATAAAATCAATGAACCCCAAGTGAGATGCATGGGTTTAAGACTTAAGTTTGATCATTCTTTTAGCAGTAGGGGCTTTTTTTCTCATCCATGCTCCCCACTAGCAAACCCCATAGTAAACGTAATTATAGTACAACAATGTCTACATTGTTCAAATATATCTCCCTCAAAATGAAACATGAATGCTGAATCTTTATATGATACTCCAGAGACAACAAAAATTAGATATCAATAATGCAATTGGCCATATGTAGAAAAATTCACTTAAGAACTATACTTCAAAGACATAAGTCTACCCACTACTGACAGTTATCTACTTTTCCTGAGTGTTCTCACATTCATTCTTCACTTAAAGAATGGTACTTTTTTTTCAAGACTAGAGGGAACGCAAGTTACAATATTTCAAGGGAGTCAAGCCACTAAAAATTGGAACGAAATTTGACCCCTCCAAAGGAAAAAGAAACAAAAAAATGTTATTTGAAAGGTTTGACAACTCCTATTCAACAAATACTGGAAATCCTAGCCAAAACAATGAAGCAAGAGAAAGAAATCAAAGACATCTTAACTGGCAAGGAGGAAGTCAAACTATCTCGGCTCACTGACGACATAATCGTGTACCTAGAAAATCTATAACTGTATACCTAGGAAACTCCTCCAAGAGACTTCTAGACTTGACCAACAACTTTAGTAAAGTTTCAGGACAAAATTGGTAGCATTTCTTTATACTGTACCAATAATGCTCAGGCGATGAACCAAATCAAGAGTTCAGTCCCACTTACAATAGACACACACACCCACACACAATACTTAGGAATACGCTCAACTAAGGAGGAAAAAGATCTCTACAAGGAGAATTACAAAACACTGATGCAAGAAATTGTAGATGACACAAACAAATGAAAGAACATTCCATGCTCACGGATCAGAAGAATCAATATCATTAAAATAACCATACTGCCCAAAGCAATCTATAGATTCCATGCAATCTCTGTCAAATTACCAATAGCATTTTTCACAGAACTAGATAAACAATCCTAAAGTTTACATGGAACCAAAAAAAAAAAAAAGCCTCAATTGTCAAAGCAATCCTAAACAAAAGGATTGCATTGCCTGGCTTCAAATTATACTCACAAGGCTATAGTAACTAAAACAGTATGGTACAGGTACAAAAATATAGATTAATGGAACAGAACAGAAAACCCAGCAATAAAGCCACATACCTACAATCAACTGATCTTCAACAAAAACACCACCACCAACAAAAACAATGGAAATAGAATACCCTATTCAATAAATGGTGCTGGAAAAATTGACTGGCCATATGCAGAAGAATGCAACTGAACCCCTACGTCTCCCCATAAATAACAATTAACTCAAGAGGGATAAAAGACTTAAAGATAAGACCTGAAACTATAAAAATCCTAGAAGAAAACCTAGAAAAAGCTCTTCTGGACATGATCTAGTTATAAAATTTATAATGAAGACCCCCCCCAAACAAATGCAACAAAACAAAAATGGGACTTAATTAAACTAAAAACCTTTTGCACAGCAAAATAAACAATCAGCAGAGTGAACACAAAACCTACAGAATGGGAGAAAATATTTGCAAGTTATGTCTCTGACAAATATCCAGAATCTACAAGGAACTCAAACAACTCACCAAGAAAAAAATAAACAACCCTGTTGAAAACTGGGCAAAGGTTGTGAACAGACATTTCTCAAAAGTAGACATAAACAGCCAACAAAACCATGGAAAAACGCAAATTAAAACCACTATGTGATATTATCTTATACCAGTCAGAATGGCTATCATTACAAAATCAAAGAACAACAGATATTTGCATGGATGCAGAGAGAAGGGAATGCTTATACACTGCTGGTGGGAATGTAAAATAGTTTAACTTCTATGGAAAATAGAATGAAGATTTTTCAAAGAGATAAAAATAGAACTGTCATTCAATCCAGCAATCTCACAACTGGGTATCTACCCTAAGGAAAATAAATCACTATATAAAAAAGACATCTGCATTCATGTGTTTATTGTAGCCCTACTCACAATAGCAAAGTCATGAAACCATCCTAAGTTCCCATCAATGGTTGACTGGATAAAGAAAATGTGGCATATATACTGTGGAATACTATGCAGTCATAAAAAGAACAAAATCGTCCTTTGCAGCAACATGGATGGAGCTGGAGGCCATTATCCCAAGTTAATTAATTCAGAAACAGAAAACCAAATTCTGCATGTTCTCATAAGTGAGAGCTAAACAATGGATACTTAAGGACATAAAGATGGAACTTATAGACACTGGGGACACCAAAAGCAGGATGGGGAGTTTAGTGAAAATTACCTATTGGGTACAATGTTCACTGTTTGGGGAATGGGGACACCAGAAGCCCAATCCCCATCAATTTGCCATATATCCATGTAACAGACATGCACTTGTACCCCCAGATTGAGAATAAACTAATAAAAGAAAACAAATGAAAAATAAAACAGAGATCTGAATCTTGGCACACACCTGCTTAATAACATTTGTTGCATAAAAGATTAGGTTCAAACTCTTTAGTAGGGCAAACAAGGTCCCTTCCATGAGGAAAATTAGTCTCCTCTATGTTACCATAGCACTTTGTACCTACTTCTATTATGGCTTTTGGAGTGTAGTTTGTGATTAATGTATGGGGTACATACGTTATTTATCCAATGGATTGTAAACTCCTTGAGAGCAAGAGCCATGTCTTTTTTATATTTGTATTTCCAGTGCTGCACGCACAGAATAGAACTATATTTAAGTAAAAGAAAGAAAATGGACAAATTGGGTAAAAAATGTTGAAGGATTCATTCTGCAAAATGGCAAAGATCAAAATATGAGAAATTGATGGGGTGATGTAAAAATAGTGAAAATGAGAGAGGTCATGAGATTATAGAAGTCCATTAACTGGAACATTGGATAACTTGTCATTCGAGAGCATGCCCCGTGCCTTTTCGTGGGCTGCCTCTGTGGTGCTTTTAAAGATGTCTGCAGATTCTTGACATACCTCACTTTAAAAGGTAGAGCCTGGTTTCCCTCCAATGAATATGAGTCAGACTTCATGACTTGCCTCTAACAAATAGAAAGTAGCAGAATAACACTATATGACTTCCAAGCCTAGGTCATTAAAAAAGATAGCTTCTGCCTGACTCTGTTTCTTTTCTTTTTGATTGCTTGTGCTGGGGAAAGCTAGTCACCATGCTATAAGGACATTCAAGCAGCCTATGAAGAGGCCCATGTGAGGAGGAACTGAGGGCTCCATCACCAACAACCCCAACTTTCTAGTCATGTAAATGAGTCATCTGGAAGGAGAATCTTCTTGTTAGTCAAGACCTCAAATGACTGCAGCCTCAGTCAACATCTTAACTGAAACCTCATGAAAGAGCCCACATTCAGCAAGTTCCTAAATTTCAGACCCACAAAAACTGTAAAAGTAAAAAATGTTTATTTTGTTTGAATCTACTAATTTTTGAAGTAATTTTCCTTGCAGCAATAGATAACTAATACATCTTCCACTAAAAATGATTCCCTGCTTGATATTTTGGAATCCTATGTATTCTTTCAGGTCTAGTTTAAATGTTTAGGTTGTCCTAGATGTTTCCAGTTTCCAATTAGAGCTGCTAGTTCCCTCCTATAGTTTGATCTCTTTTTATTTGTTACTATCATTTATTATTTTAGCAAAAATTTGTTTATTGCTCACTCTGTGCTATATTCTATGTTAGGCACTGGGAACCGAAAGATGAGTGATTCAGAACTTTTAAACATGTTTTTCTTCGCATATATGCCAAACTTTCCTTGAGAAAATAAATTGCTTCTGATTGTTCTTCATAGTTAGGTTGCTTTTGGGTTTAAAAGTATGATTGTTGGGTTAATGCTGTCTGGATAAGCATCCAGGCTTTGCCTGGTTACTATTCCAGTTTGCTGTTTGCCTGACTTTGGACAAGTTACCTCTCAAGACTTAAGTTTTCTGTCTGTAAAATGGGCTTAACAGTAATTCCTTTCTCATATGGTTATTATGAGGGTTAAATAGGATCATATATGTGTGAAATGCTTAGCATGGCACCTGGCACTTAGTAAATGCTTAGTACACTTGTTAAGATTATTGCTGTTGATTGTCCCACTTCATATCTAGCATGGTGACCGAAGCAGGGTTAGCATTCAGGAAACGTTTGTTGAATTAAACTATAAATGAGACAGGTTAATGTAGATGACGTTTAGGGAATAGGCAGTCAGAAAAGAGTGTCAGACATGAGGTGCCAGTCATTGTTCATGCGGCATTAAGTGCAATCAATTCAGTAACCTATTAATTGGTTAATTAATTTGCCAAACATATTTACTACTATATGCCATTAACCAGAGACAGATGAAAGACATTTAGAAGGGCCAAGTGCTTGGATGCTGGAGAAAATATTTCTAAACTTGGATGCTTCCATAGGAAAGCAAAAGTTCCTACTGTCAAAGTCATAGATTCAACTAATATTTACTGAGCAGATATTATATGCCAGGCACTGTTACGAGAAATAGGGATAAAGTGAATTTCTATTCATTTGGTATATATTTATTGAACACCTTCTATGTGTCAGTCATACTTCCAGGTTTTTAGGATATATCTGTGAACACAATAGACAAGGATTTCATGGTCCTTCCAATGGTCCTTTCAAGGGGAAATGGACAATAAATGATATTCAAACTTCACAGTTGATTCTATAATTTAGAAGATGATAGAAGCTATGAAAAAAGGAAAAGAAAAAGTAGAGCATGGTAACAAGGATCAGGAATGCCAGGGGTAGTGTATGTAGGGGGCTTTGCAGTTTAGTGCATTTCTCACTGAGAAAGTAATGTATTGGCAGAGATTAGAAGGATGTGAAGGGGTTAATATTAGGGATGAGCAAAATGGAGCCTCTCTTTTATCGTCTAGTGAAAAAGACAAGAAGTAAAAAAAAATTTCATTTCAAAAGAGAAGTAAAAAAAAATAATAATTTCATTTCAAATAGTGATAAATCTCATTACAAAAACAGGATAGCATGAGAAAGTCATGGTCCTGGCTCTGGATGTCTATGCCCTTCCACAAGGGAAGCCCATGGCCATCTGGCTGAACAGTGTCTTTGTTGTAAGCACACCCCTGCTAAGAGGTGGTCACAGCCTCTGTGTCTGTGAACAGGACAGCAGTTCTGTTATGTGTTGTAGCAGGCATCATAGTCTAACCATTTAGTTGACAGAAGAGACATTTGTAATCTATCAGTCATACTTCTGGTGGCATAAATGGGTGATGATGAGTTGTTCTAACTCACATGTAGACTCCAGCCTCCATGGACTGGAAGAGAAACTGAAATTTGCCACTGCCTGGATAGTGGGATGTTGTCATATAATGGGAAAAGTCCTATTATCACATTCACTTATCTTGAGAACAGAATTTCTCATAGATCTGAATTTGTTCTTTACATGAGGACTATTAAAAGGAGATGGTTTTTTTATTTCTCTAACAGACTTTTAAATTTCATTACTAATAGGTGAGATGTGGCTATGTCTCATGTTTAAGAAGGAGTGATGTGGGTTGTAAAATGTTTGTCTCTTTCAGATCAGTTGAAGGCAGGAGGAGCCTGGAGTTTACATATTCTTAAAAAGAGTGTAGAGGTGGGGAGTATTCGAAGCAAAGCCACCAAAGGTGATTAAAGGGACCGGGGAGGAAAGAAAATCAAAATTATTAGTCCTACAGAAAGGCAGGAGTGTGGACAGGGTGAAGGAGGAAGGAAGAGGGAGCTGTCTTAAAAATTGTTCTTTTGCCACTAGGGGTAGAACAAGAGGAAACAGGAGTAAAGAAACACAGGATGATGTAAGATAAGAAAGCTAAGGTTCTTCACTGGGTTCTAGAGGTTGGAGTCTCTTCTTTAAGATCTCCAGAAAAGATACATATCAGTCTGGTGTAGTTTGTTTTGCTTGAGTATATATTTTATCCAAAGTACGTAGTTCTATCATTTCTTTCCATGCTTCTGGCTGGTAAACTGAGAATATGTATGGTGTCTGAAAGTTGCGTTAGGCTGAGGAAATCTGATCTTAGTGTCGGGTATTGAATTTCCAATTAGAATGCTCATTTGTCCTCTGTGCTGCACACTTTGGGCCTTGGGCTAATTTAAATGGAGTACCTTTGGAGGATCCTGCTTAGAGACTGGAAGATGGTTTAGGAGCCATCTCCTGCTTTCTTTTGTTACCCACATTCTATGGGAAGCAATATTTATTCATTCATTTAAGACTACTTATTGAAGCTCAGATTAAATTAATATTTTCTATTCAGCTCATGTTGCTCAACACTTTTGCATATGGTCTTTAATATTTCCACTTTCAAAAAGGTATGTATGAAAGAACCCCATCTGTATGAAATGCAAAACCATATATGTCTGTGCATGTGTGTATGTGTGTGTGTGTGTGTGTGTGTGTGTGTGTGTGTATACAATAAAATCATAAAGAGATATGTGAAAGCTGGCCAAGAAAATGACATTAATGGTGTTTATATAAAGAAAGTGAAATTTCATGTGACCTTTACTTTCTTTTGTATAGTACCATGTAGTTTTCGAATTTTTTTTTACAGCGAGAATGTGCCATCTATATACTCAGAAGGAAGATGATAAAGCTAGAATAAAGCTATTGGGAAAAAAATACTACCAGCCACATTGTGAGGTTATTGTGATACTTCAAAGAGGCAAAATAATTTTCTCAGGATTCAAATCCAAACCTCACTCTGAGCCATGTCGCTGACACTTTATTAGATAATTTGGAGGATACAAAACAGACAAGGATACAGTGCCTACCACTGAGGAACTCACAATCTGATTTGAGAAAAAAGTCCTGGGACATGAAATCACAAAGCCGGTGGCAAAAAGAGGGAATGCCTTAGGAATTCTGTGCCGAGGTCTAGGAGGGCTTCCTGGATGACAGGGCGATTTGAGGACGGTGAAACTCAAATAACTTGTGGAGGAAGGAAAGAACATTCCTGGTAGAAGGCACAGCATCAACAAAGTCCCAGGGACAGAAACATATAAAGCAAGTGTGGCAGAATAATTTGTTGAGATATTAATTTGTGTCTTGTGATCTCTTTTCTCCAGAGCTTTAGTTGTAGAGCTGAAAGCAGAAGTTGTTTGAAGACAGCAGACATTGCTGGATTTTGTTTTTAAAAGCCTCAGCTTACTGAAGGAATTATAAGAAGGAGAGGAGGAAGTGGCTGGTCCATTTGTATGGGATGCATAACATTCGAACAGAGTAAAAGCCATTTTCCCCAACCACAAGTGGGCTGCAGTACACTGCACCCATGCCTGCAACCTCACAGGGTCTCAGAGAAGTTGCAAGACTGTGGTTTAAAGACTTGCTTTAACATTGGTTACATCCTTACCATTCTGATAAGTTGGACCCTGGGCTCCAGTGCCTAGTCTTGGCAGAGATCTGATGCTAGGTGGGAGATTGCCACATACAAACAGAAAAAATTCCAAAGTACTAAAGAACACACATAAATATACATATGTAGATGCTTGTGAGAATACATTTCCTTGACCAAGTCAGTTAACTTCTGAGACCTGTTTCTCCAACTACCAAATAAATGTGTATGTTGATCCCTTCCAGTTCTAAAATTCATTGAATCTGTGAAACTGGAGTGTCTGTACATGGCATCACTTCCTTTCTGCCTGAAATGCAGTGAGAATGGTGTGGAAAACCCATTTTAAAAGAGCGGCCACGAGAATCTGCACATATGCATAGTGTTTTTCAGCGGGAAGTGGGAGTACACTGCGTGGTAATTGAATCTGCCTTTTGAATCTTCTAAGCCAGCAGGATCTGATACCTGATCGGATGAGCATTGTTTCTTCCTTCCTGTAAAATCAGCTAAAATGGGAGGACTGAAGTGCAAATTTCCATCACAACTTGAGAAACCTTCCCCTCCCCTCATCCACCCCCATACTTTCTTCACCTGTGCCCTTTATTCATATAGTTTCTTGCTTTCAACCAAAGGGGTTCAGTTCCAGAGAGAGACAAATCATGCACAAAGAGAAAAAAAATTGCTTCCTAGACCTGAATATTTAGTGATGAGCTAAACCTTCTGAGGGAGGAAAAAATATGATTCTGTTTCAAAGGGAAAATAAATGTCCTCCAAATCAACGTGAAAATGGAGACCCAGGGATGTGAGATTCGCATCTGTCCTTAATGTGGTTTTGGAAAGATGGAGACAGAGACAATAAATGATAGATCAGACATGGCACTCTGCTTAGAAATTGCAATTCTAAATGTCATATGCTGTGAGCTTCTCTCACTCCCCCCATAATTCAAGACAATTCACAGGAGATAACTTCTTTTCTCTGCCATAATAATATTCTCTAGCTTGTATCCCAAATAAACAACGTTGGTTACTGCTTTAAGCAGCTCCTTCTCCATTTTCCCACACCACTTAAATCAACAACCCCTTTCTCTGTCTGATCTGAATCCCAAGCCCCCAACCTTACATTTTGTACAGATATGCTTCCCATTCCGAGTCTGTGTACCTTGTTTCCAGTGTTATTAAAGAGCAGGTCAGCATCACCCTGTTTTTACTGTAGTTTTTCATCACTTTAGATAAGATGGGAATATTTCATATCTTCATTTTTTGAATCACCTTCTTAATCTTTATCATAGTCTACTTTCCCTCCCCCTAAAAGCCAGTGATTTTTCTGTGTGGATTTTTTCTTTTTGTTAATCTTTACAGCCTCCAATCCAGCCATCTCCTTACTAAAGTGAGAAACCTGGTATTTGCATCAGTCAGCACGGTTGAGTTTGGAGCTTGGTGAAGATTAAAAACACAGGAAGACTTGTAAGTAACCTAGAGGGAATACAGAAGTTGCTGTTAATGTGTTTCTTCATTGAACGGAGCTCATCTGTGCTTTTGGAAATAAAGAGAAAATGACTGTTCAAAGCCATGGAGAAAAGTGCTATCTGGGACATTTTATCCAAGGGTTTTATAGTAAATCAAGAATGGCCCAAAGTAAAATGTGGCAGCACTGAAGATGATCCCACTAATACCCTCATTAGTGTTGGATGCTTGGCTAAAAGTAGTGATGGGAGGAATTGTCTTTTGAAAGAGGGGCTGGCTCAGGGAAGACAAAATGCTCTGGGTAGAAAAATAGAAATGTCTATACAGAGTCCTAAATAGCTTGGTGTTTGCAGAACATTCAGTCTTTTGCATCCCTCTGGACCTTCAGAATTCTTTTTCCTGTACAAATCAGCTGCATTGAGATGTCTCCAGAACTAGGCAACGAGGTCACCTTTTGAAGATAAAGTATCCAAAAAATCAGCAAAGAATCAATGAGTTGAGCCATCTTCAGACATGGCCCAGCCTCGGAGATGTTCTATACTTGTATGATTGAGTGAACATGAGAGTGGACACAGTATAGTTAAAGACTCAAACAGTGTATTTAGACTTATTTTTAGAAACAGAATCATAGAGATTGAAGAAAGAGTAGGTTTAATAAAATTAAAATAGCAGCTAATATAACAATAAACACAAAGGCACTGTGATACATGTTTATAAACATTCTTGCTAGGCCCCCAATAGTTCATTAAGTTGAGATTCTTGTCACTATTTTATAAATCAGCAAACTGTGGTTCAGAGAAGTTAAGTGATATTTCCAAGGTCACACAGCTTGTAGAGCATGGAATCAAATTCATATATATTAAATTTCAAAACTTTTGCTGTGTGGAGGGAGATGTTTGATGTGGATTTTGGGGAAAGGAGAGTGAGACTTCAACTGCATATGCTAGAAGGAGACATTATTTTGGTAGACATAAATGTCAAGTAATGAGATAACATAGGAGGAGGAATCTACTGTGGGAAGAGACAGAGAGTCTACCTGACTTTGACACACCTGATAAACACCCTGCTAGACTTGCCAGTTCCCTGTGATCCTGTGCCTACTGGGTCATCTTCCTATGGCTAGTTTGGTCTGTTTTGTACTTGATATGCCTCAGTGACTGGAAATGGATGTCTGAACCTATAAATAAATGTGTTTGTGTGTGGTTTCTGTATCTGTGTCTCCTGAGTTGAGGAAGTTTGTCCAACCTTATGCAGCTCCTTTAAGGACACTGTTGATCTGCTCTCAGCACATCCAAGACCAAATTATGGCACATGTGGGGGAGTCCATCTGTCTGAACAGAAAAGCTGCCTGCTCCTTTCCCTTCACACTAACCTGGCTCTGCTATACATGCTTTCTTTGAATAATAATCAAAATCCAAATATTAGCAACACCATAACTACAATGATGATTGCTATCCTTACCTGAAATCTTCATGTGCACAGTTGTTATAGTAGGCACATCATGGACTCCATCTCATTTAATCCTCATAAGTCTCCTCTCAGATATCTCTGTTTTGCTGGACACAGAACCTTGGAGAGGTCATCACCCTGAATCAAAGCAGGGCAGCTGGGATTTCTGTCTAGATCTGTATGCTCTTGGCTCCTATACTGGAATGCCAGTTTTGTCTTAACCTTAAGACAAAACTCAATCTGGGCCAGTCTTTTGCCTTTGAGGATAAGACTGGTGGCTCTTGAATAGACAGCTTTATACTAGGCTGCCAGAAGGAAGCACCCTCTCAGCTTACCTTGTTCTTTGAGATTTTCCTGTAGGGAAGCATCTCCAAGGATCTGATGAGCTCTGGATGTGTGGATATATTTGAGTTCCTGGGGCTGTGAAATTGAGAATCAGACCTCAAGCTCTGGTTGTTGCATCCATGGGGGCTTACTGTGATCGGTGTAAAGTATGGAAAGGCCAGAGGACATAGAAGAAAAGATTCTGTCTAAATGGCCAACTCACATTCCTTTCTGACTTATTTCTGTAACAACACTATCTTCCCTCTCATATTTCCATAGATTCAAAGCCTCAGGCACCAGCTGCTACTGGTCATTGAAGAAGCCTTGATAGGCTTCCTTTAAGGAGTCATGCATGATGAGCTATGATATCTCTAATACCAAATGTATTATTATGAAGATGATCACTAATAGCAACCCCTTAGATATAGAAAGCAACTTTCTCCTTAAAATCTCTCTCCTAGAGATTGTCATATTTGTCCTCACGGATCCCAAGGGGTGGGGAGGAAGCAATATTATCATTTTTACATTATGGATTGCCACGATCAAGACGTTTTTATTGCAGTGTCTATTTCCATATGGATCTGTGTTCAGTACTACATTGAGAGACCACTAATTCATCAAGTGTTTTTTTTGAATTTGAGTCTTACTCCATTATCTAGACTGGAGTGCAGTGGCACACTCACGGCTACCCCAGCATCCACTTACTAGGCTCCGGCGACCCTTCTGCCTCAGTCATTCAAGTAGCCGGAACTACAGGCACAAGCTATCATGTCCAGCTTATTTTTTAATTTTCTTGTAGAAATGAGGTCTCACCAAGTTGCCCGGGTGGTCTCGAACCTGCAGGAGGGTCTTTTATTTGCCAAAAGAACTTTGTGATATTCGTATTATTATCCCATTTCACAGATGAGAGATTGAAGCCTCAGAGAAGTTAAATGATTTGCTTAGCAGAATATATAGAAAAATGAATAAAATATAGTTCTTGCCCTCGTCAAGAAGACAGTCTAATAAAGAAGTAGCCTTTGCTGAGCATTTACGGCGTGTCAGCACAGCACTGAGAAAAATACAGGCGTTATCTTTGTTAACATTTTAACAATTCTATAGGTTTGTTGTAATTTAGTGAGCTATAACTATCTCCATGTTGCTGATGAGGCATAGAGAGGTTAAGTTGTTTTCTCAAGCCACATAGTTGGTAAGTAGCTGAACTTGAGAAGAAGAGCAGAATGGAGCCAGGTTATTTGAACTAGATTCCAGCTCCAACAATTTCTGTGTGACCGTGGGCAAGTTGCTTAACTTTTCTATGCCTCAGTTTCCTCACCCATAAAAAGTGAATCATAGAAGCATCTACTTCATAGAATTACTGTGATAATTAGATGCAGTGATTTATGCAAAGTGCTTAGAATTGTGCCTTGCATGTGTTGGCTACCAGTATCTAGGATTTTAATCCAGACTTTCTGACTCGAGAATCATTATATTTTCTGGCCCCCAAAAGAATTCTTCTAGAGGCAAAAGTGGTGGCTTTTGAGCTGAATCTCCAAAGGACAGTCAGTGTGTTGGTTCTAGCTGTCTAGTTCTAACACAGTGGAGAGCCACATCTAATAATTCAGGTGTCAAGAGATAGAGTAACCTTTTTTCCCTTTAAAATTGCCCCAAGAGCCGGGCTCGGTGGCTCAGCCTGTAATCCCACGCCTTGGGAGGCTGAGGTGAGTGGATTGCCTGTGCCCGTGGGTTCGAGACCCGCCTGGGCAACTTGGTGAGACCTCATCTCTACAATAAATCAAAAAATCAGCCGGGCGTGGTAGCGTGTGCCTGTAATTCCGGCTACTCGGAAGGCTGAGGCGGAAGGATCGCTGGAGCCCAGCAGGCCGAGGCTGCGGTGGCCAGGAGCGGCCACTGCACTCCAGTCTGGGCGACAGAGTGAGACTCCAACTCAAAAAAAAAAAAAAAAAAAATTGCCCCAAGAATTGAGATGTTGGGCCCTGATCATCTTTGTATTTCTCTCATCCAGAGGGTGTTTAGTTTCCTTAGAAAATGTATGAAAATTCTGCAAACCATGAAAGTT
This sequence comes from Tarsius wallacei, assembly GCA_963574415.1. Classification (NCBI taxonomy): domain Eukaryota; kingdom Metazoa; phylum Chordata; class Mammalia; order Primates; family Tarsiidae; genus Tarsius; species Tarsius wallacei. The sequence goes on along the minus strand of CAUYQG010139617.1, from coordinate 13,155 downwards.
ATTGTCTATCATTTAATTATTGAAAGTTTTTTTTTTCTTGAGGAGATTCCAAAGATTGTACTTGACCATGTGTTGAGAAACTGATTTTTTAAAAAAAATTCAGCATTATGAACATAGACCGATCTCTCTATTACAAACAAAAAATCCCAGGAAATGCTACATTACCTTCAAAGAGTTATAGTAGAACTACTTAAGCATGGAAACTTAAACTTTGCTTCTGACTATAATTTTCAACAAAATTCTCTAGTATTCTTTGAAGAAGACATTTGTCAAATATTTTATATTTCTTTGGAATCCTTGAAACCTGCTTCAATAGGTGAAGTCCTATTGTTTTCCAGCACAGTTAAACAAATTTACTCATATCATGTATGTTTATTATTTTTAGGATGGGGAATTTTAGAAGCATTTGTCAAATTACTACCAATACAGCAAAATAAAAGAGTATACATAAGAGATGTCCAATTGATATTTGTATTGTCAAAAACATAATATGATATAGCTGGGCTATTTGGACCCCAAGATCTGCCACTTAGGGAAAAGATACCATAAAATATATTTCCCTTGAAGGATAGGTATTTTTCTAATAAAAATAGTTACCATTTGTTGAGTGTAATTCAGCAAGAAAGGCATGATTATTCCTACTTCACAGATGGTGGAATTTAAAGTTTTGAGATTCAATATCATTTTTCTAAGGTGCTAAGATCAGAATTTGGACCTGAGTCTATTTATACTCCAAATATACACTCTTAATTACTGTGCTGTCTTGTGCTATACTGTATACTAGGTAGCACAGACTGGATTTGAACCCAATTTCCTTGATTTAACAGCCCATATCATTGTACAACATCTCATTGCTTTTGCAGAAGTTTATCTATTCTGACCCTCTGAGAAGCTTTATTCTTTGGAGATTGTCAATTCCTACATTTTCTTTTATATGTAAGGCAAGCATCTAAGAAATGTAATTTGAAGCCAAGATGTTCATGCTCAATTTAGATCAAGTTTCTTTAATACACACCATTATGGTACAGATCTCTGTAAACTAAACACAAATAATTCTAAGTTCCTACTCTGGAACTACTAGCTTAATCGATAGGTGATTCATCTATATTCCAATATAGCTACAGAAGAGGGACAGTCTATTGGATTTTTAAAATTTGGAAATGGAACTTTCATAATCAAACCCCTGCTGCTATGTAGAAATAAAAATCCTCATTTGATACATCAGTATGTCGAAAGATACAAGAGAGGCAGCATGTTCTGTTCACAGAGTGCCGGAGGTCTACCTTCTGCCCCTGCGTGTTTCAAGGAGATTTTGAAAGTGGCCTGCTGTTTATGGAGTAGGAGTCAAAAACACAGGTTTTACTGGGCCTGGATTTGCCAACTGGGCAAGTCTCTCAATTTCTCAGAGCCCCATCCCTTCCCTGGTAAAATGTGGTTGATTCTTTCTGCCCTGCCTGCCTCCCGGGGAGGTAATGAGGATAGAATGACAGTACATACACAAAGAGCTACATAAGCTTAAAATGTAATTATGATTATGCTGGAAGGGGAGTGTTCCTGCTCTAACGAGGTGTACTTGTCCTTCACGTACCCTCTCACCTTCCTCCCCCTTGCTTCCTGCTTCTTCATAGAATTTTCTCCCTTTCCTTTTCTCACTTTTATCCTCCGCCTCCTTTTCTCCCTCCTGCTGGAGTTTATGACCTAGGCTAATGAGACAAATATGGCTCCTCACATCAAGGGTGGGGAATTAAGGCCTGGTTATAGCCCAATTTAATTTTCATGATCTCTTGAACAAGTGAAGGAATGCTTGGGAAACAGGCTGCTCTTGGCCTGATGCCGGCCCAGCCCGAGTCGGGGCAGCCGTTACCCACACTAGTGCATCGCACTCCTGGTAGACATTTCAATTAAAAGTCATTACCCTTCCTTCTATGCCTTCCTTGGCAGAGCCCGCTGCCAGCCCTGGGTTTTAGTCCCAGCTCTTCCACTTAGCAAACAACCTCAAATGAGTTATTTAATTTCTCTAAGCCTTAATTTCCTCATTTTTACGCTGGGAATATTAATGATATCTGCCCTACCTTTCACACAAGACTGTTTTAGGGATTGCATTAAATCAGGTAAGTGAAGGTGATTTCAAACTGGTGAGTTCTGTATGATTTTTTTATTATTATATAGTATGCCTGGTCATTCATAATGTTAACGAATTATTTCAAGTCAGTCTTTTCAAAGAATATCTTTGGTAGTATATTTGCCTTTCTTAGCTCTCCTATGATATCTGAGATATAGAGTAAGCACTCTTACAAGATTCTTAAGAAGTTTATAAGCATGTAATACTGTATGTTCCGTATGTAGAGTGTTAAGTCTAAGAAGTAGACTTTAACAGACGTTAGAATTGCATGCAAATTGCTATTTCTTGGCTCTGTAACCAGAGACTTGGTCCCTTTTCCTGATAATCATAGAACCTTGGAGTTACCTTTATTCCTGTCTTTAGTCTCCCAGTATTCCTGGGATTTCTCTGTGTTCACAGAATATTGCAAATGGCTGGATTCCCTCTCTGGGACCTGTCTCATCTCTTCTATATGGACAGAGGTTCTGCCTCCCCAGCTGCTTGGCTCATGTACTCTTCAGTTATTGGATTCCTGAGCTGTTTCCTTTGCAGTCTGCTCTTTCTGCCAAGGGAAGGTAGCTGAATATATTTCACTGACAGCTGCAATTTTTGTTTCTCCTGTTTCCTGTCTTGTACCGACTAAGGTTGAAGAGTCACTTCCTGTATCAACTAGATCTTACAAGGACCTCTCTGTCCACACAATTCTCAATACTGCTCCTCACTATTTTTATCAATAAAGTATAATTTTGTAAGGAAAATGTTATTTTAAATTTTACTTAAATTATATTATGGATAAATTATCTCCTTGTCCTCTAAATTCTTGCATGATCCAGATCCCTGTCTTCACCTCTTCTTTTATGTGTATTCACTTCCTAAATTATCTGTCTAGTCTAAAGAGTTACTTATCATCTATAATCAAAAAAGGGGATTCTTAGAATGTAGTGACCTAAGCATAGCTTTCTTTTTCTCCACTTTTATACCAAGAAAATTGACTTCTTCTGAGCCAAATGGGAACCAAGATCTTTCAGGATCTGGTTTTGACAAGGCCTCAGGCTCTGTTCATTTCCCTGAAAGAGAACTGGATGAGACTTCTCCTAAGTGCTGGGCGATCATCCAGAGAGCAGTATCAAAGACTAAAGATAAGGATAGGAAAGTATTAGGTCTGGGAAAAGACCTGTTTTCAGAGATTTGGGGACCCTAAAAGAAATCTGATGCTAATCTTTGATAGTGTACTCATTTCGTTAGCCCACAAAAGAGTAAGAAAGAGTTGAAAGAATGGGCAAAGTCTTCCCTCTGTCCAGGTTGGGTGAGTTCGGGTGAGACTACTAAAGTAGAGAGGCTTCCCTTGCAGGCTTAGGTGGGGGCTGATATCCTACCCTTAAACCACAGGCTGAGAGAATAAAAGATACCTTGGCCTTTTCCTTCTTTCATATTCCCATCATTAAGGATGTTTTGGCATTCAGGCTTGATGGGCCCCAACAGCCAACGAAAAAGAGGAGAGGATCAAATGGAACAATTAGGGTATGGACATGGTGAAGTAGATCTACCAGTAGAGAGAGGTGACCATCTGAATGAGAAAGAGGGTGAGAGAAGAAACAAAATACAGCATAGCCTTTTTGGAACTTGATAACGACTTGATTTTTGAGCTAAAATCCTCACTATCTGAGAGTGTTAAATGTTGAGGTCCAAATTAATGACCTGAAGAAGTAAGCACAAGAATCTCATAAAATGTTTTCTAGGTTAGACTCCCTCCCTCCCCCAAAACTACTCCAAATCAGAGACTGAAATAAGGACTTAGGTGCAAGCAGTATGTTTCACAGAAAGTTCCAGGAAGCAAGAGCTAAGGAGTATGGAGATTGAGACAGGGTAAGTAAAATCTAATATAAGGATGCGTTATTGAAGTCACTGCCATGGACAACAAAACTCAGTTCCACTGGGACCTCCTGAGAAGCACTTAGAATGCTTCCTGGAATTGAGTCCCTGAAAGACAGGAGGCTGGAGAATTTATTTACAGTTTCCCATTACTCATTGATTGAGGGATGTCCCTGGGAGCATTAACTCCTCTGCATTTCAAGATGTGGGCAGTATTTGAAGTGAACAGCTGTCAGTATAAGACAAATCCGGGTGTATGTGGACCTGTTCATCGCAGCTACTGTTGACATCTGAGATTGATCAAGTGTGTGGAAAGCAGAGCATCAGCCATGTCTGTTACAAATACTTCAGTAGAAATACAACATAGGGAAATCTAGAGAGAAAAAGTAAATGACTAGAAGAGAGATTCAAGAGACCCAACATGCAAATAGATGAAGTTGCAGAAAGAAAAAGATAGATGGAGAAGAAGCAATAAGTAAAAATATCATCATCAGCAACAACAACAAGACAAACAAAAAACATTAAAGAGAAAAACTCTTATGAGATGAGTATATATACTTATACATTTATACGCTGTTAACTCCAAAATGCATCTCTTTTTGATACAACCTATACCATGAAATGCAGATGTGCACATCCTTGGCTTACTCAACATCTTGACTGGGGAGTCCAATTAATTTTTCCAGATTAACACTGTTAATACAGAACTCATGGCTCCTCTCTCCCTCTCCCATCCCAGCTTGCTTCTTTCTCAATCTTACCCATCTTAGTAGGCACTGCCATAGGTGCCATTGCTCAGGTCAGAACCCCTGGAGACAACTTTGATTCCTCCGTATATCTCACATCCCACACCTAGTCTACAGGTTGGGTTTTACCTTCAATATGTACCCCATATCTGACCAGATTTCACCACCATAATCCAAACCACTATCATTTTGTTACCTGGATTACTGCAAAACTGTTCTGTGATGTTGTGATATAAAAATAAATACATATTTGATCTCTTCCCCCCGTTCCAATATTTGATCTTTGATCCCCAGTTCCTGACACAGAGTGCCAAAGACATTTGTAACTTCTTGAGTGATAGGAACATCTGATGCAGAGCTCCTAAATCTCTTGGAGTTACCTGGTCATGGGACCATCTTTTGTTGTAATAAGATGACTCTTGATGGGCTCCTGGTTAGCCTTAGGATGAGGACTTTTTACCAGGGAAGCCAACCAGGTGATTAGAGGGTTGGAACTCTCAACACCACTTCTGGCCTTTAGGAAGCAAAGAGGGGTTGAAGGTTGAGTTGATCACAAATAACCAATGGTGAATCAATTATGCTTACATAATGAAGCTTCCATAAAACTCCAAAAGTGTAGGGTTTGGAGAGTTTCCATGTAGGTGGACATGTGGAGGTTCCTGGAGGGTGGTGTGCCCAGAGAGGGCATGGGAGTCCTGTGCCCCTTCTCATAGGTCTTGCCCTGTGTTTTTCTTCTATATGACTGTTTATCTGTGTCCTTTGAAATATCCTTTATAATAAATGGGTAAACATAACTAAAATATTTCCCTGAGTTCTGTGAGCCACTCTAGCAAATTAATTGAACCCAAGAAGTGAGAACTCAGCATGTTGAGACTTGTTGCTAATCAGAGAGGTAGAAGAGCTTCCAGGCTGAGCTCAGGATTCAAGGGCTCCAATCTGAGATGAGTGAGGCAGCAGGAGGCTTCAGGTATAATATGAATGAATTTTGTACAATTATTGTGTCATTGTATGTTCTTTTCAGACTGGAATAGAAAACTAGACATTAGCTCAATTAATAGGAATTCCAATTTATAGCTGATTAGTCAGAAGTACAGGTCACTGGAGAAGTATCTCCAGGTCAGTGTCAGAACTGAACTGAACTGTAGGACACCCAGTATGGATGTCTGCTGGAGAACTGATTACTTGGTGTGTGAGGATTCAACACAGCTGATATCAGAAGTGTTGTGTTGAGTGGCTGTATGAATGTCGAGAGAAGAAAAGTTTTGTTTTTTTTCTCAGACTTCTACTCTGGGTTCTCTGTCCTTCTTGTTGTCACATAGTCTGTTCTTTACATGAAATCCAGAGTGGAGCTTTTAAATATCTCAGTTAGTTTTTGTCACTCCCTGGTCCCAGACCCTTCCCATGATATTTAGAAAAATACCCACAGTTCTTACCATGACCTGAAAAATCCTCCATTGTCTCTCTCTCCCTTTCTTTTCCCATCACTTCACTCTACCCACATCAGCCTTCTTATTGTTTCTAATCACTCCAGCCTCTTCCCACTTCAAGGCCATTGCACTCACTATTTCCTTTGCCTTTAATTCAGTTTGACCAGAGTTTTAGGGCACTCTGGAATCATTTATTGCCAAACTCATATAATTTATTTTCCCAACTGGGATCGTCTTGAGTGTATAATTAGTTGTTATTAACAATCATGTCAGGAAATGGGGTAGTAAACTGTATCTGTCCTGGGCATAAATGCTCACCCTGAGATATGCTCATGGCCTGCTCCCTTACTTTTTTTAGGTCTTATGTTATCCTCTTAGAAAGACCTTCATTTGCCACTCTATTTAAAATAAACACTTGCTCTAGTCTCTATCCCTAGATTTCCCTGACTGTTCTTTAGTTTTCTTCACAGCTCCCAATATTTCCTGAATTATGTGATGTATCATGTGAGCATTTGTTTACTTATTGAGTGTCTGTCTCCCTTTCTAAAGCATAGGTCCCATAGGGAAGCACATTGTCTGTCTTGCTCACCACCATATTTTTGATGTCAAGAGCACATAGTAGATTCTCAATATATTTTTGTTGAATGCATGAGTGAATATTGACCCTAGTCAAAGCCTTTAAGGAAGGCTCTTCCTTCTGCCTCAACTTAGATGAACTCAGCCTGTTGGGACTTGGTGTCAGGCCAGTATGAGAGGTAAAAGAACACTCAAGCTGAGCTCAGGATCCAAGGGCTCCAATCTGAGATGCAGGACAAAAGGAGGCTGCAGGCATAATATGGTCAGGTTGTGTGTCATTACTGTGTTCATGTGTCCTATTTTCAGACTGGAATAGTAAGCCAGACAATGGCTGATGTCCAGAAAGCAGTTTAAGTGCCTGTAGAAGAGGAGTTTGATTGGTCGAGGTATCAAGTCCTAGCCATTGTGTTGAAGGTTAGGGCTAGCTTCCAGGCCCAGTGAGGGGGGCACCTGAACTGTAAGTCAGGATGTCTTTGGTGAGGCAGGGTTTGCTAGGTTAGTGTGATCCTGGGGATGATTGATTTCCAAGCTAAGATACATTCTTTTTACTTTCTGACATTTGTCTCTTCTTCATGGTACTCATACTAGGATTTATGGAAAATTATTTCTATGACTGGTAGAGCTAGAGCTGGGGAAGGTCATCCCACCAGAGTTGAATAAAGTGGTCAAATTAAAAAATAGCTTCAGCCTAGAAACTGGGAAATGGAAAAAATTCTTAGTGGCCTAAATATCAGCAGGTTTATATTTCACACCAGTTCTGATTCTAAATTCTTGGTCATTTCAGAGTATCATTTTATTTTTCCATCTATGAATGAGGGGGATGGACAAGCTTTTTTTAAAAATTTTTTTATTTTAAAAATGTGGGGGTCAGGTATACAAACAGTCATTATTCAGGTACCCTTGTTGATGAGGTATGTTGATGAGTGTTATGATAATTGCTCAAGGTCTGCTTATGAGTGAGAACAAGTGGTAATCAGTTCTTTGCTTCTGTGATAGATCGCTCAGTACTATAGACTCTAAGGGGTTGAACAAGTTAATCTTAAAGGATCCTGTCAATTCTGAAAAATATTAATAATTTGTCATGTGATGATTCTTTTCATTTAATAAGTATTTATCAAGAATCCTACAGGTGATGAGGACTACACTTCTGGATAAAAAGTGAAGAAATTATAGTCTCTGTCTTTAAGAAGGTGTGGAAGGCAGGCAGATGAACTGGCAGATATAAGCAGCTAAGCACCATCTACAGGTTTTTACATAAGCTTATGGAACATAGTTGAAGGAGCAAGTTAATTCTACATGCTGGGGTCTCCATACTGGAAAATACAGGAAGAGGCTCTGTTTGAGTTAAAATTTTTAAGAAAGATTTTGATGGAGAGGGGAAGAAGAACAACTCTAACAGAGGAATGAACATATGCAATATCAAAGAAGCATTATGGCTTGTGGTAAATCAGGGCAGAGATTCTAATTCAGTATGGGATAAGGGTTCTTGAGATTTGGACAGTGGCTGGAGGTGAGGCTGGGAGGGTATATTGAGGTCAGATTGATAAAGAACTCGAAGGCCAATATATATATATATATTTTTTTTTTCTTAAGGCATTTGTAGTTTGTCAATTAGGAATGTTTTAGGTCGCAAGAAACAGACTCTCCAGCCGACAGCAGCTTAAACAATAAAGACATTACATTTTCTCACAGAGCAAGAAGTCTATAAATAGTTATCCCAGTTTGATACAGCATTTCAACAACGTCTTCAAAGACTCAGGATCTTCCTATTCTTTCTCTGTATCTTCATCATGCTGACTTTCCATTCTTAGGCTTTTTGCCTCATAATAATGTACAGTTAATACAGTGCTGGCTGCTGTAAGAGATAACTCCCTCAATTCTAAGTGGCTTAATACAACAAAAGTATATATCTCCCTTCTATAAAATCTGAAACAGGTTTTCTGATAAGCAGGTGGCTTTTCTTCAAGTGGTTTTCATCTTCTCCACAAGCTTCACTGTATCTTCCGAGACTTTCATCTGTTGGGAGGGGACTATGGAGAACCGTGCATGAGAGGTGTGTGTATGTGTGTGTGTGTGTGTGTGTGTGGTGTGTGTGTGTATGCACTAGCTAGCCTTGGGCGTATTGTACCATACTTTCCCCCATATCTTATTGACTAGAATTTAGTTATACCTAACTGCAAGGGAAAATGGAAGAGTATTAGTAACCTAGGAAGAGGAGATAGTACGTGATCAGCTAGTAATCTTTGCTGTAGGTTATAATATGGATAATGTGGCTTTACGTATCACCTCCTACAAAATCAAAGGAGAAAGAAAGGGGAACAGATAGTGCCAGAAAGTTTTCCTCTTGATTTTCTATCAAATTTTCTAGATATTTTCTAGAATACTTTTCCTTACATGTCCCTGATCAAAGCTATGTCACCCTTATCCAGACACAGTGAAGCTGGAAAAGTGAATGTCTGAATGGGCATGATTGGCATAGGGCATCTTGTATCATATCCTGGAGCTTGGGAGAAATGTACTTTTTCCTGAACACATCAAATCTGTCCATGCTTGAATAGAATCAGGGTTTGGTTAGTCAGGATGAAGGGGAAAGAATGGTGGTTGAATAGTTGAGCAAAAGTATCTACTGAGGAAGCCAAGGAAGATTTGAGCAGATGAGTGACAAGATCTAATTTGTAGTTTAGGATGGTCTCACTGGAAAATAGATTGCTAGAGCCTTCCTATTTTGAGGTATGGGCACCAATTCATCTCTGGGAGTGTTAAATTCTAATAAGATCAGAGAAAATCTTACAGAGCACTCAACAAAGTGGATGTCTCAAAACTTTTACCTTGTGAAGAAAGATCCAAATCTTTGATTCCAGAAATAAAATTTCTTTTTGAATAATTAAGGCCTGTGTCATGGTGATTGATGGGCCAGGGAAATGTTTTACGATTTTTCATGAAAAAGTGTTTCCTTCCCTTTGAAACCTTGGATATTTTTATTTCTCACACTGACTGGGGTCTTCAGCTGTGCATGCTCTTTGCTATCCGCAAATGAGTGGTACCATATTTAGACCACAATACTTCCTTTGTACTCATAAGATTGGTTTCTAACAATTCTTGGGTAAGAGCTTGGGTAAGAATAACATTACCTGTGGGGTTGACCAGTGTTTTGGTTTTTTGAAGGGTAGAAATTAGTGAGACAGAAAAAAGGTAATCTGCATCAAAGAGAATTTGAGATATAAGTAAGTGCAGAACATAGAAAAATAATTAGGTGTAAAATCACTCATTAATATAGGATCTTGGATGCATTGTTTAAACTCTCAAAACCTCCACAATGCCACGAGAATCACATAGGATGGTGAGTTAGTGCTCATCAAATATCCATGTCCCCTTCTTCATTCAACATCACCCCACTGTTAGGTTCTGGCCACATGACTAAAACTGTTGTTTGTTCCTTTGGATCGAGGTCATTAAGAGTCAACATACTTCCTTTAACTTTCTCCTCTCCTTCTGTGCTGACCTTGGTTGCATAGCTATAAGATGGAGCAGGGTCACTGACCCAACTATGTATGAGCAAGAAAGAGTCCTACCCAGATAACACAGGTTAGAAAATGCTTTGTAAATAGTAATCATTACTATTGATGCTATTATAACTAAAAAGACAGGTAACATTTTCACTGCTACTTTAGTTCATAGAAGTTAATCCTTAGCTGATTTGGTTGGAGAGCAATGTTTTTCTTTCACATCCTTATCCCAGAACAAAGTGTCCAAGTCTCTACCCTCTATTCAGGGAGCTTACAAGTATCTTGGACAATGAGCGCTGGAGTGTTCATATCTGAAAAGGGGTCAGTACTGAGTCCTATCTGGACCTGAGGTTGTGTTTTGGTGGGGACAGTGTGGTAGGGAAAAATGGCCTTCAGCTAAGAGTGAGGAAGCAGAAAAGCAGAGAAATATACTAAAATGCATAGATTATGAATTTGAATTATAACTTGTATTATTATTATTATTATTACTATTATTTTTTAGTTGGAGTCTCACTCTGTCACCCAGACTGGAGTGCAATGGCCGCTCCTGGCCACTGCAGCCTCGACCTGCTGAGCTCTGGCGATCCTTCCGCCTCAGCCTTCCAAGTAGCTGGAACTAGAGGTGCACGCTACACACCCGGCTAATTTTTTTGATTTATTGTAGAAATGAGGTCTTGCCAAGTTGCCCAGGCAGGTCTCGAACCTGTGGGCTCAGGCAATCCACTCACCTCAGCCTCCCAAAGTGTGGGATTACAGGCTGAGTCACTGAGCCCAGCTCTGTATTATTATTTTTTGACATAATAATTAAAAATGAATAGATGAAACACAAGCTGCTGAAAGATGATGTTGCATAACAAGAAGGAAATTTAGAAAAACAACTTTTGAGAAATTTATTATATTCTGAACCACGAGAACATTTCTTATCTACTTCTATCAGAAGTAAACAATTTGTTATATTCGGTGCACATAAGTGCCAGTTCAAATGAAGAAGCAGAGCAACCAACAGTTTTTAGAAAAGATTTCTAAAGCTACTTATACTTTATCAACTTCTCTTAATTTCATTTGTGATAGGCACCTTCTGACATGGTCCCGGTGTCCTTGCTTCTTAGTACACATGCCCTTGTGTATTTCACTCTTCTTGAGTATGGAATAGTCTGAGTGACTTGCTTCTAATCAATAGAATATGACAAAAATGACAGCATGTCACTTTCAATATTAGATTATAAAAGATTTTTACTATCATCTTGTTAACACTGTCCTCGTGGCTGTCTTGTTTGCCACCCTGATGCAGTTATTTTCTACAGGGAAGGGCCCAAATATGGTACAGGAGACACACACAGTAGTAGACTAATTTTCTTCTTTTGAGGAACTCATAATCTATAGGAAAACTATAATTCATATTTTAATAGAGGCATATATAAAGGGCTGTGGCAACACACACGAAGGAGCAACAAAATGAAATTATCAATAAATACTGTCAATAACTAGAGAAATCAATATACATTCTCCAAAGATGCTGTAGTACAAAGCAGACTGCCTGTATAGGCTGAGATTGAGGTGGTGCATCAGGAAATTGCAGATAGAAAGCCAGAGACCTGTCCATTAATATTTCAGCTTTAGTCTAACAAGTGACCAGGTAGATGGAACCAACATGGATCACCTTGAGAAATTCAAGTGATCCAGAAGATTACAACAGAATACAGTGACAGCAGAAGCAGAGGTCAGCGTAAGACTCAGATGGGGACTCAAATCTAAGCTACTTCTGACTAAGGATTTCCCCATAGGTTATTGAGAATGATCTGGAGTTTAACAGCAGGCCTTTTTTTTTTCTTATAGGAAATCTAGCATACTGTTTTCTGTTACCATATATTTTACAGTTAAATTCTCCTTAACAATATTTGTAAAACTCTATTACCTCCTTTTAGAAATGTTTTACTAAAGCAAAACAAACACACAGAAAATATGCAAGTCATAAATGTACAGCTTGATGGATTTTCACAAATGGAATGCACTCTGTGACCTGCAACTAGCTAGAACAGAATCTTACCCGGAGCTTTCTTCATAATTCTTTCTAATCTTTTTTTAACTTTTAAAAAGCTTTTTTAATTGAAATAATTTTTGGTGAAAAGTTGCAAAGATGGTATAAGAATTCTTACATGCTCTTCACTCTGTTTCCCCTATTGTTAATATCTGATCTAATCATAATACAATTGTCAAAGAGACATAGGAATCAACTTGAATTAGCTCCAATGGCTAAGTCTTGGGTTCTTTGAGCAACAATAATAACAACAACAAATAATTAAAAAGTGAATTTTAATCACATTTCTATAAATAATTGAGTAAATAAGAGAGAAAGGACAGCTCTTTCGTACAGTAGAATTCCAATTAATAAATGTAGTAGGGGCCCTTACCTTCAGCTCCCAACTCCCTCCGGGAAACAAGAGACACAAATGGTAGTGGGGGGAGGAGGTGGCAGTCTACCCTGGGGCCACACAGCCCCTGCTTTACCGCTGGGGGCGCATGGGGTCCTGCGGGCCTCAGTGTGCAGATCCGACTGATCCGGCCTTTCTTGCTGGTGCGCGGCTTCAGCCAGGCCACACAAAATGCATGGAAAAAGGGGAAACTTCTGTGAACCAGGGTCATCTCCAGGCACTGGTGTTATAGGTACCAAACCTACATTCTGCTGCACAGAAAGAGTGTAAGACGGTGGGAAATAGGCTCCATTGGGCTCATACACCAACAAGTGGATGCAGCCAGATAACTCTTATAAGGAAGAACAGGAGATGGCACAAGCGAAGCAAAAGCAACCCCACCCTCCCTGAAAAACAGAATTAAAGAAGGGGAAGGAAAGGAGGAGAGAGAGAGAAATCTACACAAATGAAGAAAAACCAAAAGAAGAATATAGGTCTCTCCCAGACCCCTGGGAA
>CAUYQG010139616.1:0-21448 GCA_963574415.1 Tarsius wallacei | reverse complement strand
GTTAGGTGGTATCTCAGAGTGGTTTTGATTTGCATCTCCCTGATGATTAGTGAGGTTGAACATTTCTTCATGTGTCTGTTGGCTGTTTGGATGTCTTCCTTTGAGAAGTGTCTGTTCATATCTTTTGCCCATTTTATAATGAGGTTGTTTGCTTTTTTCTTTTCCTCACGTTTGAGTTCCTTGTAGATCCACGATGTTAGGCCTTTGTCAGACATTTTATAATCATGAATCGTGACACAAATTTATGAATTATTATATATGTTATTATCTGTTAATATGTATAGTAAGAGGGATGCAATTTTTCCTGGTATTCACTAGGGAGACATTACCGTGGACAGAGCATGTAGTCAACTATTATGATCTACCAAAATTCAGAATATTCTTCAATAGAATACATAGCCATTTAAAGTCCAAAAATATATACCTTTTTTTTTTTTTTAAAGTAAAGCAATTAGCCGGACGTGATAGCGCGTGCCTGTAGTCCAGCTACTTGGAAGGCTGAGGCAGAAGGATCGCCAGAGCCCGCAGATCGAGGCTGCGGTGGCCAGGAGTGTGCCACTGCACTGCAGTCTGGGCGACAGCGTGACACTCAAACTCAAAAAAAAAAAAAAAGTAAAGCAGATATGACCATGATTTTGGAATGATTTATTTCTCCTCAGTACTCTATTTTACTTTCTAAGTAACACATTTTAAAATTAATAAAACCTCATAATCACTAAAGGCGTGTTAGTGCAACTAGAAATGCTGAATTTACCAGATTATCCATGTGTGACCTGCAAGGTTGAGATGATTCATACAATTGCAATAAAAATAAAAATAGTTGTTCTCATAAGTACTTGAGATATAGGTCACTTAGTTAAAAATATAGATTAATATCATTGTTAATATGATTTTTACCTACCATTCTAAGGCATTTCAGGTATTTTTGAAATATAGACAAAATATTGTGATTTTCAGAAATAAAAGAGTAAGCTGTTTGTATTGTTATTGGAATTATTAAGTATTATCATGTAATTTGTTTAAATTTGTAGATGTGTCTACATGAGATACTGATTCAAATATTTTGTTCAGAATGTTCTCTGCAGTAATAAACATATTCCACCAAAATTTGTGTGGTTGTGATTTTTCTAAATTCAACAATTCTAATTTTTTTATTTCTTTAAAAACATCACTCTATTGATGTTTTTGTATGTAACTAATCAATTCTCATCAACTGGTTAGCAAGTGGAATTTTTTAAAACAAGGGAATGGTAGTCAAATCAGTGTGAATATATTAACACAATTTCAAGTTAATTTTTCCCATTTGAAAACACTTTCACTTGTCATGTTGTCTCAGATAAAATTTCTTCTTTCAGTGTTATGCTGTTTCCTGTAGTTCCCTCTGGAGGTCATAATCAAAGGGAGATATCACAAGAAAAATATAAAATGTTTTGAAATTACATACACCTTAAGAGTTCAGACCACTGAGCAAGGAACACTGACCAGATACATGATTAAGCACAGTAGCATCTGTGTTCATGATAAAGGAAGAAAATTAAAAGTAACTTTCGTTACACATCTAAACCTTTTTTTTCTAGAGTAAATATGCAAGTGATTGAGATTCTATGTTATAACTGAATTTTTAAAATGTCTTCTGGTTTGACATCAGTTTAGCTCCTCAAAGATAGATTTTCAGAAATCAAATCAACACTGAATTTTTGAAGATTTTGTCTACATAGTACTGAATACTCATTCATTATTTCTTTCTTTCCTTTTTTTTATTTGCTCAGTTGTTTAATTTTTACATAATTTTTTTACTGTAAAATGTTATACTGGTTTTTGGGGTAATAGGTAAAAAACAGAAATAAGACATGGCCTCTGAAATCAAGTAAGTCTACTACTGTCAAAAATACTATATAGAAAGTCTACTAAAATTGATATTATCCTCAATATTTGTGTCACTGCTTCATAATTTGACCCTGAATTGATTCAACAATTGTATGTTTTAAATATTTAGCTTTAATATCTTATAGTATAAAACACTTGGGGTGCCAGATGAAAATATATTTTTTAATAATGGAAATAATTACTTTGTATAGAAATTCTGCTTTTTTGTTAGTTCTTACATGAATAAGTAATATATTACACATTGCTCTTCTGTTAAACATACAAAAACTGGCATATAGTTTTAAATGATACTATAATTTTAATTTAAACAAAAGATGGAGTAACTTTCCAATTTCCTCTTCCAGAGATAATGTAATAGTGAAACCCGAAGGAATACATATTCTTAAATTTATACTAAAATGTTTTGATGTGTAACTTTTTGGAATACTTTGATCAACAGAAGAAGACAGATTGACGTGCATGAAGAATTTTACAATTTTATATGGATTAGTAATGGGGAAAGATAATGAAATGAAAGAGATTGGTCAGCTTTCATAGAGGCATCCATATAAACAGGTAGAAGATGACTAAAGTGAATATAAGGCTGGGAAAATGTATATACAGTCATTTGTCACTTAACGTTGGGGCTCATTTCTCAGAAATGAGTTACTGGGCAATTTTGTCCTCTTGTCTCTTTTTACTATTAGTCATATGAATTCACAGTATTCTTAAAGGACATTACATCTTAGTGTATACTTATACGAACCTGGGTGGTATAACCTACTACCCTACTAGTCTATACGGCACAGCCTATTGCTCCTAAGCTAAAAACCTGTACAGCATGTTACTGTACTGAATACTGTAGGCAATTGTAACACAATGAAAGGTATTTGTGTATCTTTACATATCTAAACATAGAAAAGGTACAGTAAAAACATGGTAGAAGAGATAAAAAGACACACCTGTATAGGGCTGAGATTAACTCAAGCTCTTTAACAACTGGAGTAAAAAAAAAAAACATTCACAGCTTCTAATGCTTACGGTAAGCCTTCACATTGTTTATAGCCAGATATGCATTTTTCTCATTTAATGCTAGCATCCATATTATTATTTATATTTTATTTTTCTTTTATTTCTATATTGAAGGAATGTAAATAGGTTACATATTTTTTTCCAGATCATGCAGTTAACGAAATGTCTGATTTGGAATAAACACTATGATATACTGCAGAATAAAGGTGGAATTGAAATTTTAAAAATTGTACATAAAATATTCAATTTGTAGTTAATTGAACTACAAATTCCCCCAAGTTCTTATTACAATTTCCTTGGAAGCATTAATAAAGGCTACAGATCTTGAAGGATTTAAAAATTTCTTCTTACACATTAAAATATTATCTATGCATCAATTATCCTCTTTGACATGCATTATTCTTAAAAGAATGGAAAAATTTAATATTTTGAATAACAGAAAAATGTTTTTAACTAAAGATACAACTTTGTGCTACTTAGACAGAATTTACAGTAAAATTATTCTTCTCTCTTTTTTTTTTCCTCACAGTCAAACTGTGTTCTAGATTGTATGTACCTCTGGGAGAGAATCTTACTTATTGTATTTAATGTACCAAACAGAGCAATGCATTTTTACAGTAGAATACTAATATTATTAACATACAAAAATCAAGAGATGTACTTGGAAAGAACAAGTAAAGCAGAACGTATCCAAATAGAATGGACATAGAAAAGGAATTGAAAGATCATCTGGGGCCAATCAAAAAGAGAGTAGCACTGATCTAAGATGTTCAAGAAGAAAGGCTGAAATACGCAACCAGCCAGAGCAACCACCGATATTCTACCATGACCTAGGGTTTTGCTTTCATTTTTCCAGTGTCGAAAATTAAAGTGTAAAGTATTTCTAAGAAATTATGAAATCAACTAGCTGTGGCAATTTGAATCACAATAAAATGCAGCATAGAATACACTAAAATATAAAACACATCAGGATTGCAAGTTTTGAGTTCCTAGAATAGATTATAAATCTTATAGAAGTATTTTAGTTTTGTGTAAAATATCTCTTCATGTTTAAGAAATGACCAAGTCATCTCAAAGTGAAAATCAATTTAATCAAATTTCACATATGTTTACACTACAAAAACATACACACAACATGTGTATACATGCAAACATATATACATACATATTCAAGAAACTAGGAGTTTCCAAAGAATATCCATTTTTCCCATGCAATTTTTGAGTCAATTGACAGAGAGAGACACAGAAGCTTGAGAGAGATCAGATTACCATCTTTATTAGTAGTAAATGTTAAAATGAAAGACGTGTCTCAGATGTACGCCACATAAACTTGGTAGCCTACTAATAAGCTGTGGGTAGCAGACCTGGGTAACTATTTCACGCAGATGTACTTTCTTGAAAGTCCATCTTGAAAGATGAGAAAGAAGCTGATTGATCTGAGCATACTCATTTTGTTTAGTCAGTCATATCAATTACATTGGTCACATTTCCTCTAGTGAAAGAATAGAATAAAGATTGGTAACAGGCAAAGATTCTGATTCCAAAGAAGTTCCTTTACAAGGAATATGAGGAGTACAGCATAAGTGTGTGTGCACCTGTATCTGCATGGATTTTTATAAACAGAAACTCCTCTCAATGTTATCAACCTTCTCCATTTTGAGTCAACATTTCTTTTTTTTTTTTTTTTTTTGAGTTGGAGTCTCACTCTGTCACCCAGACTGGAGTGCAGTGGCCGCTCCTGGCCACCGCAGCCTCGACCTGCTGGGCTCCGGTGATCCTTCCACCTCAGCCTTCCAAGTAGCTGGAATTACAGGCGCGCGCGACCACGCCCAGCTAGTTTTTTGATTTATTGTAGAGATGAGGTCTCGCTTGCCCAGGCGGGTCTCGAACCCGCGGGCTCAGGCAATCCACTCACCTCAGCCTCCCAAAGGTGCGGGATTACAGGCTGAGCCACCGAGTCCGGCTAACATTTCTTATTAATGTGATTTGGCACAGCTTAACCAAAAAGGCTGTGTAAGAAAAAGATATCTTGCATATATTATTGGTATACCAACCATTTAATATCCAGCTGTCCCTTTTTAGTATTAGTCATATGAATTCATAGTATTCTTAAAGGACATTACAAGTCACTTCTCTCACCTATAAGCTGATTAAAATTTAAATGAACTGTCAGTGGGCCATGTAATGGTCTTTGTTCATGACTGCAAATTTTAGTGTCAAGAAGATCAGTAGATTTTGTCTTATCTTTAATGAGCAAATTTATATTTTGGGAAAAACTGAAAACACAAAGCCCAACTGATCCATTGTTTCAGCAAATTTGTGATTATTTTATTATCAACATGTATACTTATTTATCAATAATTTACTCAATAAATTTATATCAAGTTATTGATTCTCTACTATGTGTGATAGCTTAGTAATTTCTAAGACCACAAAAAGGAATACAATAAGATTTGTTACATAAAGTAGATTGCAAAATAATCTGGTGAATACTAAGAGGAATAGTTGTTTTCTTCCTGTGCTATCAAGGGAATATGATCTAGTTCTTTTTGCATGGGGATGATCTGAAATGGAAGTAATCATACAATTTCCACAACTCCACACTTCCACATAATAGAAGCAGTACTAACTGAAATAAGCAAAATCAAGAATGTTCCCAGGGACTTGTGTTTATCAGGAAATGGAATCACACTAACTTGTATGACCATTGTTCTATTACAATAATTTTGCTGCCAAAAACTGTAGGTTAATCTAGCAATCAATACTCCAAGGAGCTGGTTAGTAGCTAATTGAATCTATCAAACACAACCCACTTCTTAGAGTATACATTTAGGCTTGGAGTAGGAGGCTTTATTAGGGTTTTTTTTTTTTTGTTTGTTTGTTTTTTTGTATTTTACCCATGTCACTAAGAAGCACTATAGGTTAGGGGTTATCGAGAATTTGCCTTTATAAATAATAAAGCCAATAGTTTGAGTTTTCTTGGTCTTTATCTTTTTCTTGCTCGTTATATTTTATTAATTCAAAGAGAGCAATGCAATATCACAAACTATAACATACTAGGGAACATAGTGGAAAGAGTGAATGCAAAATTTAATGTGTGTGTGTATCTACTTTTTTAAGTTAGTGTTTTATTGTTGTTTTTTTTTTTACTGAATTATCTGAGCTTTGAGCATCAGAAGTATCTAGAAATATTCACAGACTTTGGGTGGCAGATCAGGTATTTTTGGTGATTTTGGTGATAATGAAAATAGGATTTAAAATTTGTGGAGTGTTTACTATAGGCCAGGTTCTATGGCTAACTGTTTTACATATCTCATTGACTCCTTAAAACAACTGAATAAGGAAAATAATGTTAGAAGCAACTCTTAATGAGTGTTTCAAATGTGCTAGGACTCTTCTAAGTAATATATGCGAACTATCACATTTAGGTCCCAGAAAAGTCATGTTAGGTAAAATACTATTATTATCTCACTTGAACAGGTAGGGCACTGAGGCATAGAAAATTAAATAAATTGCCCAAGATTATACAGTTCCTACTTCTAAGATGTTCTTATGCCAGAGGCTCTTCTGAAGAAAATGATTTACAAACTCTTATGAACAGATACATGTAGCACAATAGATAATCTCAGCTTTAGAAATGAAAGTGAGAAAAATCAGAGAAACATCAGAGACTGGAGAAAAACAGGAAGCTACTTTGAGATCTTGGAGGTCAAGTTAGTCTTTTGTGAAAGGAAAGATAAGTGTACCCAGAATTATGTAGCTGGAACTAGTGACTTTGAATGTGAAGCAAGGAAAGAAGTCGATATTTTATTCATGACAAAAATCAATGAAAATTACTAGGATTCAAATAACTTTAACAGAGGACACTCTCATGGAGTAAACAAAAATGTTTTCCTAAAGGGAATCCATGTCCAAAAAGTTATTGAGACGCAGTTTTTTTAAAGTGAGATAGAAAGTCAATAACAGAGTAAGCAACTAGAGAAATTCTATTATGTGACTGGTATAGTGACATTTGCTACTTATGTCAGATTTGAACAGGTTTGTAAAAGGAAAACTCAGAATTCCAATTAGAATTCTGGACAAAAAATGTGGTACATATATATAATGGAATATTAAGCAGCCATATAGAAGGACAAACATATGAACTTTGCAGCAACTTGTAGGAATTTAGAGTCTATCATAGTCAGTGATCTATCACAGAAACAAAGAACAGAGTACCATGTTCTCAATCATAAGTGGACCCTGAATATTTACCATAATACTATAAGAAAGGGATTAGCAGTAGCGGGATACTGCCAGGGTGGAGGATAGGGGCAGAACACAACATCAATAAGGAAGGGTATATGATCTCAAACCAGGCAAAGTGGGGACCTAAGGGAGTCCCAAACTTAGCCTGTATGATGACCACTTGTATACCTAATCCTGAATTGTATCCCACTTCTTTTAAAAAAGTAAGTAAATAAATAAATAAATAAAGCAAATAAATAAATAAATAATCCTGGACAACAATCAGTGAATATAAAAGTTGTATAGATGGGGACTCAGATTTAAAAAATCTAAACAACTGTATATAATGAGTCAAACTAATATAAAATTTGAACTGATGAAAGGGAGTTCTCAATATAGACATGTACTACAGAAATATGTTAAAACATTAGGATTTGTTTGAGCAATAGACATTTTGTGCTGGCCTCCAACTCTTTGACTTCATCTTTTATATTACAGACAAATTTATTAGGCTATTTTTGACGTATGCTAACAAAGTTTGTAGGTTTTTTCCACTTAAATTAGAAAAAAAATCAAAGCATCCTTGTTTTAAAATATTTGCATTATGAATAAATATACAAACTGACAATGGTCTAAGGAAGAAAAAAGTGGTAAAGACACATTAAATTATTCTGATAAAATAATATAGATGATAGAAAACAGAAAGCCATTGAAATTCACTATTCTACAACACAGCAGGTATTAATCAGCTGTTGCCATAGCAATGCCACATAACAAATCATTTCAAATCTCATTGACTTACAACCCAGTCATTCATTTTCATGCTCACTTGACTGCAGATCAACTGTGGTTCATTTGACCCAGATTGGTTTGACTGGGTGACCTTACTTCAGGTTGTGGATCACTTGGACTGGGCTACAACTGGTTTAATTCTGGATTCTGGACTAAAGGGGATATGTCTACCTCAGGTATATGCTTCTCATAGTATAAAAGTAACTCACAATCCTATTTAAAGACTGCTTTGAAAACCTGTGCTAACATCTTGTTAGCCAAAGCAAATCAAATATTCAAGCCCAACATCAATGAGGCAAGAATATACATCCCACATACAGTGGGCTAAGGAGATGAGTAAATATTTGCTAAGCAACAATTCAGACTTTTTGAAACAATAATGGGTTAATGAGTGATTGCATTTCAAGGATTATAAGACCATGATTTTTTTTTTACCCAGATTGAATACATGCTCTTGATTAGAGAAACTCCTTTCTTGGAATACAGAGTTGGTGGAGCTACTACAAATCAAATTAATTTACAAAATGAAGTGCAGATAGGAACAATGCAAGGCTCACTGATATGTTAAGGAACAAGTGTGGTCAAAACTACTAAGATCTGGATTTCTTGGTTAAATGGCAGACCCATGGAGATGAGTCTGTAATTAAATTTCACCTGAATGCTTTGGTTAGGCTAACGGCACATACCCTGCAGTAAATGAGACTGTTGGGTGAATGAGAGAGTGATGCAGGAAATAAATAAGGATTACCCAATTAACAGAAGACAAATCAACTGAGAAATAAAGAGGAGTAACACTGACTGGATTTCTGAGACCTTGTTTAAAGCTTTTGGAGATGTGAATAAGTGACTTATAGATATGTATTTATTTAATAGGCAATAAAAACAAACAGTTAGAGGTTAGGTAATAACATTGTCATATGCTGCTAAGAGAAAAGGAATGAAGGAAGGGATAGAGGAATACAGGGAGAGATAAAGGGAGGAAGCACGAGAAAGGAAAAAGAGAAGGAAGGAAGGCAGGAAAATCAAGGGAAAGTTTAGGTGAATCTAAAGGTAGCTTAGAATTAGAACTTCTAATATTACTTTCACTAAGTGGAAAACAATTATATATATTCCCTAAAGCATGTGTGTGTATGTGTGAGTATATACCACAAAATGCTAACCACAGACTTCTTAAAATAAACTAAACTGAAAACATTTATTTTCTTTTGTAAAAGTGATTCAAAATCAGTAACTATAAAAGAAAATATTTATAAATGAGCCTTACAGATAATTAAAATAAAATAACATTAAAATTGTTTTTAATTCATCAAATATACATATAAAGAGTGGAAAGATAATTCAAAAGGAGAGAAAATGATATCTGTAACATATGTATACATGTTTATTACATGCATAAAAAAACTCCTAACACCTAGAATATTTAAAAATCATTCATCTTTATGGATAAAATGCTAGACAAAGATAAAAATAAGTAAAATACTTTAGTAGGCAACTCAGGAACAAGTATGCATGCACATACAAAAATTTAAGAAAATTGGTATCAACATTAAAAGAGAAACAATTCATTAGAGAAACAATTCATTTGCAGAAGCTTGTCAGTATGCAGGGAAAAGGGACTACTTCCATGCTGTTGGTAGGAGTGTAAACTAGTACAACTTCTGTGGAAAACAGTTTGACGATTCCCAAAAGATCTAAAAATCGACCTTCCATACAACCCTGCAATCTCCCTACTGGGAATATACCTGGAGGAACTCAAATCACTCCATGAACAAGATACATGCACATACATGTTTATTACAGCATCATTCACAATAGCTAAAACATGGAAACAACTGTGCTGCCCATTGAATGTGGACTGGATAAAAAAATATCTACACAATGGAATATTGCAAAAAAATATACACAATGGAATACTATGCAGCCATAAAGAAGGACAAAATTATGAACTTTGCTGCAACTTGGATGGACTTAGAGTCTATAATACTGAGTGATCTATCATAGAAGCAAAGAACTGAGTACCACATATTCTCACTCATAAGCAGTCCTTGAACAACTATCATAGTACTTTAAGAAAGTCATTGGCAGTATTGGAAAACTGCCAGGGGAGGGACGGAGTGGGATTGGCAGTAGTGGGAAACTGTGGGAGGAGGTACACTATATCAAAAAGGGTACCTGCATAATTAACATTTGGATACTTAACACTGAATTGTACCCCACATCTTTAAAACAAACAAACAAAAATTTTAATTCTGTTACTCAACTCAGTTATACCAATCACAATTCAAATGCTATATAGTCACATATGGCTTGAGGCTACCATTTTGGATGGCTCAAATAAAAATATTTTATCATGTGTACACTGAAACATTCACAAGATTAATCTTTGTAATAATATGTTAGCCATAAACTAGAAATAACCCAAAGGCACAAAAATTTTATAATGAATACAATATTTGTAATATATCCATACAATTCCACACTGCAAAAAATGAAATAGCTAGTACTCACATAATACAGTGGATAAATTTTAAATAAATATACCTGTTAAGATTCCATTGATATGAGGAAAACAAAAAATTGTATTATGTTGATTGGGAGGCATACCTCATTGAAAAATCATAAAGTCAAGGAAATTGTACACCTAGATGTTCACACACAGAAAATATAAATGAATGAATGAATGACTATGAGAGAGATCAATACTATCTTAATCTTTCCAGGTTTAGTACTAAATTAAACCATCTGGGATGGAGATGGAGGAGAAAATGAGGAGATTTTATTAAATATATTATGTTTGAAGAAAGATTAGAATATTAAAGTGAAAATATTCATCACTCAGCTGGAAAGTTAAAACTGAAATCACAAATTGGTTTAGATTAAATGATAGATTTAAGATCAGTCATACAGGGATAATGGTTGATGTTGTGAGATTAGGTGAAAGTCTTAAAAACTAGGCTCTACGGAGACAAGTCTTAAAAGGAGAATGAAAGAAGGAAAGACAAGTACTCTTAATGAATGTGTAGTAGCCTGCCCAAAGAAACTAACTCTGTATATACTCAGTGCACTAGTGCCATAGCTTTCCCATATTGCAAATAAACAAGTAAATAGGAATCTCCTCAGCTTTTGAAACAAACACCAGGCATAAAACCTCTGCACGTTCAGCTCATATATGTTTTAGAATCAGGAGAAATACGTCCTCCTCTTTCAGAGTCAGCTGAAATTTCAGTTCTCAGGATAGGCCTTTATCTTCACTGTCCTCTTATCTAATTTAGGCATGTTAATAACACTCTTTTGTTCTTTGATTTTTCTTTGTAGCAACGATCATAGATTGGAATTACAAATCTACAGTATGCACATGACTGCTTTATTATGATTGCCTCCTTCATTAAATTCTACAAAAGCAAGAAAAATTTCATGTTATATCACCATTTTATCTCTGGCTTCTATGCAAAGGAGGTGCAAAATATGTTTTGCTGAATAACAGTTCAATTGAATAAATCAATGAATTAATTAATTAAAATCTTGTACATTTCTACTTGTATTGCTTGTGCATGATTATTTCAGACAAGTATTGACTACTTGACCAAAAAAATGTATATAAATGAAGAGCAGAGATGGAATAAAGTAGAACTTTCTTTACTTCTGATGTTTTCCAGAAATTTTCCATCCTCATATACATTATATAAATGTATATAAATTTATCATATATGTATATATAATATATATAAGTATAGACATATATATATATATAAATTCTCCTTCCACAGGATGCCAATAGAAGGATATAAATATACAAAAGTTAAAAAGAGTAGAACCAAATCTATGAAAGTGTCAACTATCAATAAATTGAATTCAGTAGTCTTCATCTCCTCTTTCTTTTTTCTCCACATTTCGAGGCTGGTGCTATTCCTCATGAAGACATTCTGTTTATGTCTTTAGTTACATATTGGATAGTGTTAAAATAATCAAGCATCTCTGATAAGTAGACTTTAATTTCCCAGGACAGTTTCCTGGGGGAAGAGATCTTATCAATAGTTATAATAGAGGAGAAGGTCTTGTGGATATGTCTGAGTTTATTCCTTACTTTATGGAAAAAAAAAATTCTGAAAAGCATGAAGACTGTAGAATTTTGGAAATGTTCTTCATTTTTTCCTTTCCCTTTGTATTTTCAGGGTAACTGTTGTTAACTGCTGTTCTATACCCCAATCATTAAAGGTTCACACAACTAAATGTGAGGATTAGGCATTTACGAATACCCAGATTTAGATATTATTCCAGGATGTACACAAATTGATATTGGCGTATACGTGCTTTCAACTTAGCCAGATGTTCTGAGAAATCTTTGGAAACTTAGGGATTATTACCAGAATATTGATTTAGTGAAACCTCATTTGGCTAGATATGTCAGAATAAATAAGTTTATTTAGTAATACTTTACACAAATAAGTTCAGAAAATTTCTATTAACTCACCCTGCATGTCTTTTAGGGAGGGCACTTTGAGTGTTCAGTTCTTTCTTCTGAGATGAGATGATTTAGAGTAGTATATTTCTGACCTTAATTTTACATGAATATTATACTTAAACAATAATTTTTTCTTTGAAATTCTAAATAAATTCAACATAAAAAATCAGAGTTCTGTAACTAAGTTAATAAACAACAATTATAGTTTTGTAAATGTCTGAGTAAAATTAAGCCTGGATGGGAAGACTTTTTGCAGGAATATTTTAAATTTCTACAAACTCTAATATGACTTAACAACTGTGTTGCCTAATGAAAGAGTCGGTCAAGTTATATAAATAGAAAATACTTGAGATAGAGTAATCAATTGCATTTATTTGTTGTGAAGTTAGAGATGAGTAATTGGATATTTTTTTAGATATTGATGAAGATAATAAAGTTAAATAATGCATTGCAATTTTATTTTCTAAAGAGGAATCATCTCAAAATTGTGGGCAATGCCCTGGATAGTTTACTTCTAGGAACCCTCGTTTAAATTATTCGATCAAGTTTTAGGTTTCTTTAAATTCTGGACTTCTTGTTGCTTGGTTACCAGTGATGGCAGGAAATTGCAAAAGAATCAGAAACAAGTTTCCTTACTAAGTATTCGGGCTCATTCCTAATCACAGATGTTTCTGTCTGACCTAATGGGCTATGCCATTACCAGAAGTAAATGTCATAATACAGGCCTTCCTTGTAATCCTGCTGTTTCATGTTTGGTTTGCCTGTTTTGCCTATTCATTTATATGTTACTTATCATCTAATTATTTCTGAAAATGATTTGAGGCAACATAAACTTCAAAACAAAACTTTATCAAATAAGACAGAAGGAGAGACCAGGAAACTCAGTTAAAAGGCTTATTCTGAACTTTGTGGTATACAAGTTAAGGTTAAAAACAAAACAAAACATAGATTTTGTAGCATAAGAAAGTTTATCAGTTCCTCATGGAATCATTGCTTTCCAGAGATGTTAAAGAAAAAAGTCTCGTGCAAATCTTTACATGCTAGAAATTTTAACAGGATGAATTTAATAATAGTTATAGAAGATATACTTATTTAAATAATCTCAATATGCAAAACTTGGCAAAACTGATTTTATAGTTTATTGTCGATTTATCTATGCATCATTGTAATACCTTTTTTATTATAAGTAAGTCAGGCAGAAAAAAATGTTTTTTTCCTTTATTCTGACTTGAGAATGAAAAGTGTGTTGGAGAATTTTAGGTGTGAATCTATAGCCTAAAATAACAGAGTTGAAAAATATGATAAAGTTCCTGAATGTATACTTTTTATAGTATCCTAGCCTTTGGAAACTTGTTCCAAAATACTGTGACTGCTTAGTTGTGGATCTGCTAAATTATTGGCTATGAAGTATTT
The DNA here is from genome assembly GCA_963574415.1 of Tarsius wallacei. Lineage (NCBI taxonomy): Eukaryota > Metazoa > Chordata > Mammalia > Primates > Tarsiidae > Tarsius > Tarsius wallacei. The sequence goes on along the minus strand of CAUYQG010139616.1, from coordinate 7,656 downwards.
TATTAAAAAAGAAGAATGTTTTCTGAGCACCAGGAGTTGTCTATTAATAGAAAGTAAAACATGATTAAAACAATCATTTCCTAACATTTTTATTTATTTATTTTTATTATCACTTTTTTAATTTTAATTTTTAAGATGTGGGGTGCAATTCAGGGTTAGGTACACAAATGGTCATTGTACAGGTAAAGTTTGAGCCTCACTTTGGTCCCCACATCACCTGGTTTGAGATCAGGTACCCAAATGAAGTGTGCACCCCCACTCCCTGCCCTGGCAGTTTCTCACTACTGTCAATCCCTTTCTTATAGCATTATGATAATTGTTCAGGATTCATTTATGAGAGAGAACATATGGCATTCACTTCTTTATGTGATCGATCACTGACTATTACCCTGAGACTTTGCCAAAGTCCTTTATCAGTCCAAGAAGGTTTTAACGGATTCTCTTGGAATTTTCAGATTATATCATCAGTAAAGAGGGATAGCTTGACTTCCTCTTTCCCTACTTAGATACACCTAATCTCCTTCGGTTGTCTGGCTGCTCTAGCTAGGACTTCCAACAATATGTTGGATAGGAGGAGTGAGATTGGGCAGCCTTGTCTTGTTCTGATTATTATTTTTAGTTTTAAAAAGTTATAAAGAAGAAAGGCTTATTTATAAATATTACCAGCAGGCCCCAGAAACTTCTTAAAATTTCAAGTAACGTATTTTAGGTCTTCAACTTTTCTAGAATACTTATTAAGTTAGTTTCTAGTATTTAGTATAGGCTTGTTGGTCATTTTTAAAAAATACACTAAAATATTTTTAGAACAGTTTTAGATTTATAAAAAATAGCAGATACTAAAAAGAGTCCCCATATAAAAATATGAAATTGCTTTTTCAAGCTTTATCTTGAAAACTTATAAGTATTGCTAGTGGTAAAGTCCTCTCCCCCACAAAACAATAATGGCCAAATCCACATTTTCATTTCTAAGTTTATACAATTTTGTTCAATCTTTTGCACATCTCTTATTTGGGCACATAAGGAAATTATGAGTTTATTTTTTCATGCAAATAATATTTTATATTTCCTTATATCTTATATTGTTTTAAATTTATTTTCTATCTTTTAAATTTCAAATTTTTTCAGTATTTCTTCCTTTGACTATCTTTGCTTATATAGTGGCTCTTTTATTAATTACTTAAAATGAATATTGAGGTTTTTTTTTAAGTTATGTGTTTTTATTTGAACAGCAAAGTTATTTTAGGCTCATTCTTTTGTTTATAGCTTTCACTGAGGTCTACAGATTTCGATTTGAAGTGTTCTCATTTCAATTGTTTTCCTGATAATTTGAAATGTCATTTTAACCATGTATTTTTTATCTTAATATGGACTGACTTATTTGATTTTATTATTTATTTCATCTTTTATTGAGTAACATTTAGGGGCTGTGACTTCTATTAAATATATATTGTAAAATATATTACGATGTTGTGCCCAAGCAGGTGGTTGCTGTATGTAATATTCTCAAGACATTTAAAAAGGGTTTCTTTTTTGTATTGGAGACATGAATGCATATAAATCCATTAGACAAAGTTTCTCACTTTATTTACTTTCTTCTATATAGTTGTAATTATGAATCAAATATATTAGCCTCTCTCTGTATAACTATATACTCTTTGCATCTCTATTTTGTTTTTGTCTTTTTTTAGTTACTTGTCATGCCTTCCTTGAAAATTATTGCTTAGCCTTTTAATTTTAAAATTTTTTATTGTCAAACCCAGATGCAGAGAACCACTTAACACAATGTATGGTTTAATGAATTATTATGAGGTGAACAACCTTGAACACCTTTGTAATTACCACCAAACATGAAACAGAACATCACTGGTCATTCCACAATTAGCTCTCCCCACCACATGAGTGATCGCTGCCCTGAATTGTGTAGGAACCACTTCTTTTCATTAAAAAAAAAAAAGACTACATTATCCAAGTGTGAACAATAGTTTAGGTTTGCTCATTCAAAAAAAAAAAAAGTATTTGTCTCCTTAGTCTATATATTCCGTCTCCATCCCAATAATTCTCTCTCTCTCTCTTTTTTTTTTTTTTTTTGAGTTGGAGTCTCACCCTGTCAACCAGACTGGAGTGCAGTGGCCGCTCCCGGCCATCTTAGCCTTGACCTGCTGGGCTCCGGTGATCCTTCCGCCTCAGCCTTCCAAGTAGCTGGAACTACAGGCGCATGCTACCAAGCCTGGCTAATTTCTGATTTATTGTAGAGATGAGGTCTCGCCAAGTTGCCCAGGCGGGTCTCGAACCCGCGGGCTCAGACAATTCACTCACCTCCCCCTCCCAAAGCACTGGGTTTATAGGCTGAGCCATCAAGCCCAGCCGTTTTTTGTTTTTTAAGTTGGTCTCACTCTGTTGCCCAGGCTGGAGTGCAGTGGCATGCTCCTGGCCACCGCAGCTGCAACCTGTTGTGCTCAGGTGTTCCTTTTGCCTCAGTCTTCCAAGTAGCTGGAACCACAGGCGCATACCACCACACCCAGCTAACCTTTTGGTTTATTGTAGAGACAAGGTCTCGCCAAGTTGCTCAGGTTGGTTTTGAACCTCTGAGCTCAGACAATTCTCTTGCCTCTGCCTCCCAAAGTGCTGGGATTACAGGCATGAGCCACCACACCCAACCCATTAATTTTCTTAAAATGTGTATGTTGCTGTATTCATTCGAACTGGAGTGTTTCTCATAGGACACATTTTGCTAAGTGCAAATGCACAGTGCAGTTAGTTTGTAGCTCTATTCTCTGTGTCTCCTGCAAATCAGCAGCTAGATGCAGACCATACTTTTGGGTTCAATCCCTGTGAAGATGTTAGGAGAAACGTTTTTCATCAAAAACATTTCTGATTATCCTCATTTTTGTGATATCAGCAAACTGGTAAAGTTCAAGGCCTAAACATATTAATTCATTAGAATTTCCAAAATAGTGATATTCCAATTGAAGTATTTGATTTTTATTATTTGGAATTATATAATGCATAGGCACAACTACTATACCATATGGTTACAGAGTCATAGGAGCAATATAGAACAAATGATTGGTTGATTTCCTTTATTTGCCAGCTTTTGAGATAATAGTAATTGTTTTATCATTCTCCGAATACAGATTTTTTCAAAACCATATTATAGGGAAACAATAGATAAACTTATTAGGTTGGTTCCAATCCATTGTTGCCATTAGTGTCATTGAAGGTTTTTGATAATTGAATCCTCTTCAACAGAGGATTTCAGATATATTTATTCATTCTTGCTTTACTTCTGGTGGCTCTTAATTTCTTATTTTAAAAAATATAATTCTTATTCAAGTTTTGTGAACTTTGTTAAGTTTGCCTCATTCTTACTTATGTTATTCTTTCATGTCTTCTATCATTGTATTAGAATTTAACTTGTTGTGAAATAGTATGTCATGGTTTCTACACATTTGGTGAATGTCTATGGTGTGCCTCCATTATCTACAGGAATGCGCTTCTGTTTCTTTTTTTAGGAGTTTGGAATCCTGTGCTATCCTGGAGTTTGTTTGCTGTGTCCCATGTATGCTGAAACAGCAGTGTGCTTGCTGTATAGCTCCGTTGTGTTTCATTGCCCAGAAGCATCTAGAGTGTGCTAGGTTCTGTAAGCTCCCTTGAGACAGAAGAAGCTAGTTAGCACCTGGAGCAGCTCCCATGAAAAGTCAGAACCTATGATCCTGGCTTCCTTGTTCCTCCTCAGGATGAATCCAGGAACTAAGGGTTTCTTTCCAATCATGTGGCACTGTGCTGGAGGACAGGTTATTGTAAGAGAGTGCTACAAATTTTCCTACCACCTTTGATGTGACTGATATCACACTTGCTTAGGGTTGAAAGCCTCTACAATCTTTTCTGGATTCTCAGAAAGGGTATTGGTCCATGTATGGCTATTGAATCAATAGCCTCATAGGAGGAAATACAGTCTGAGGCTTCCTATTCTGCTGTCTTGCTGCCATTCAAAAACTTCTCAAAGTTATTTTAGGTATAAGCAACTTTGTTTTACAATCTTATTTTATTTAAATAAATTTTCTTTCTTGAAGAGACATATACTCACATATATCTGACTTCGTGATTTCTTTATTAAAAGAAAAAGCTTTATTATTTTACTTCCATAGGGGCAAAAGACAATATCAAATTAGTGTAAAGAGCCTATTATGGGGAAAAATGCCCTGTGGATAAAATATAAAAAGTTAATTAAGAATAACCAGGAGGGAGGAATTCTCAATGGCAATGAAGACAACCGGAGTTCATGAGTCTCCACATAAATGAACGGGTGCAGAGACAAATATTTACCCTAGGGTGTCAGCAAAAGTTGTGTGAATGTCTGATTGAATGGAGATGTTGGAAGGAGATGCCCAAGCTCTTCTGCTTAGGCAACTGCCCTGTGCAGCTGCTCAAGCCTCAGCGTACTCTACAGTCCAGAGGCAGGCACCATCTCTGCAGCACCACAAAGAAAGGAAAAAAACAGGAATAAAACAGTGAGGATTACCTGCAACCAGTGCCGTCTGCCACTGCAGCCTTCATTCCAGATCAGACACCAGCAATGGGAACTGTGAGAAAATTTACCAGAGAAGCCCATTCAGAGTCTCAGTCAAGGAGACCCAAATCCACCTGAAGCATTTGTGGTCTGCAGCGACAGCCCTGCAGCTGAAGAACCCAGCCCTAGTTCACAGTGGATGAGTGGTGATGAATTTTTTTTTTTTTTGAGTTGAGGTCTCACTCTGTCACCCAGGCTGGAGTACAGGGGCATGCTCCTGGCCATTGCAGTCTTGACTTGCCGGGCCCAGTGGATCCTTTCACTTCAACCTTCCATGAACCTGGAACTACAGGCACGCACCACCATGACCAGCTAATTATTTTTTAAATTATTGTAGAGACGAAGTCTCGCCAAGTTGCCCAGGCTGTTCTCAAACCTATGGGCTCAGGCAATCCTCTCACCTTGGCTTTCCAAAGTGTCAAGGCTTGAGCCACTGCACCTGGCTGATGGTGAGTTTTAAAGTGATCCATCACATTTTTATCCAGTGATTTGTGAGACGTGTGATTCAGATGGGCAACATCTGAGCAACGTGCATGCAGAGAGCTAGACATAAGAGGATCAGCTGGGGGCAGTTCGCAGCCTTCCTCAACTGCATTGGGTGAACAGGGGGCTAGATTTGAAACATTTGTGGTCTGAGCTGCAACCTAAGAACTCAGTCCCAACTCACAGCAGATGAGTGGCGGTGAGTTTTAAAGTGATCCTACACCCTTTCCCCAGTGATTTGCAAGATGTGTGACTCAGGTGGGATATGGGCAACACTTTGATCAGTATACATGGAGAGGGCTAAATATAGCAGATCAGCTGACCACACCTTCCAGCCTCCTCACAACCACAAGATGTGAATAGGGGGACAGATTTAGAAGTTGGAAATTCCTCCCTTCTGAAAACCCTCTCCTCTGCCATGAGCTAGGAGAAGCAGTGCTTGGGTCATGACTACAAGAATCCTGAAGCCTTGAAACTGCCAAAAGAGGGTGCACAAGGAATACAAAATTTGTTTATTTGTATCTACATGAGTCTACCTACTTAATTAAAAATCTTGTTGGGAGTGGATATTTCATTCTGGTTTACCCCTTATCCTTCCTTCTTTCCAATAAGCGTATATATGAGTGTGAAAATTTCCTCATACCACTGGTTCTAGTTTCTTTGGGGTCTTTGTTTTTTATGTGCTGTTGGTTTTTTGCTTTCTTTCTTTCTTTTTTTTTATCATTTTGTTTTGTATTTGTTTCTGTTTTGGTTTGGTTTTTTTCTTCCTCTTTCTTTTTTCTCTTTTTGCTTGTCTCCCTGTTTGTCACTTTGTATCTTTTTTTTCTCCCCTTTTTTCTCTCCATTGTCATCCCCTCCACATTCTCTCTTTATTAACTCCTTTCCCTTCCCTAATGTTATTTTGTACCCAGGGTTAGATACATATGCTCCCATTGTATGGGCATACTGTAAGGTGGTGGGAAGTGGACCCCTGGGGATCCTCACACCATTCAGCAAACGTTGATTGTCAGATAGCTTTTGAATCTTAGCAGTCTTGAACATGCAACATTCAAATCTCAAATCTGCAAGAGAGTTACATAGCTCCCCTGCTCCAACCTGGTTCCAAAAATCAAACTAGTTCAGAGGCTTTATCCTAGGGTGAATAGGAGGTTGAGCAAAAAGAAGTGACAACTAATCCCTGTCTCACCAAGCAATGGAAGCAAACAAAAAAGAAAAACCCACCACAAATGAAATATCAAAGAACGGTTTTTGCGAACGTTGCTGCATTTTCCTTCCTCTCGCCTCCATTTTTGTTCCTTATAGGAAATACAATATGAAATGCTTACATTCTTATTGGACTGTCTAAAATATTCCTTGTTGGACTTCCGGCAAGATGGCGACCGGGCAGCTTGGTCTGTGAGACCTCCGCGGAAGAGAACACAGAAAGACTCGGGCTCCCTCCCTGGGGGACTGCTCCACACACGGAACTCGGCCACTGACACCACAGAAACATCACAGCGGTCCCGGAGTCAGAAGCAGCCGCCGCCGCCGCGGCTGCTGCCACCACCGCCGCAGTCCAGGCACTCTTTGCCATTGCTGCTGCGGTCCGAACACCGTCATTGCCACTGTGGTCCAGGAACCGTGGCCGCCGCGGTCTGGACACCCGCTGCCGCCACTGCCTGGCTGAGCCTTGGATCTCCCTCTGTGTGTCTATTTCCGGCTGGCCCCCTTTCAGGCTCCCTCCCAGGTGGGACAAGCAACTGAGATAAAGACCATCTGGAGTCGTGAGACAGCACCACCTGCTGGCGACTCAAGGTAACAACAACAAAAGGGGAAATTGGCCCTGTGAATAAGCTTGCCAGGTTGGGACGAAACCGCCAGAAATCAGAGCTGAAAGGACAATGAACTTAAACAAAAAGTCTCAAAGTGTGCTTGATTGGTTCTGTTAGTTTACTAATTCGATTCTATCCCTTTCGTTCTGCCCCCCCTTTTTAAATTTTTTTTATTTTTATTTTTTTATTTTTTATTTTTTATTTTAGTTTTTGTTTGTTTGCTTTCTTTCTTTTTCCTTTTCTTCTCTCTATAAACTATATCTTTATAGAAAGGAATGGCACACAAATAAGAAGATTGGTTAGCTTGTATGTTAGCATCAATGTATGTTTTAGTGTTTTTTTTGTATCAGAATTGGTCAGTTTGTAGCTGTGGTCTTCTGTTTTTATCTGTCTCAGTTTTTGTCTCTCTCTCCATCTGTTAGTACACCCATCTGTTCTCCCCCTTACCCTTCTCTCTTTCTACCCCTCTCCCCCACACTGTCTCTCCCATTCTCTTCCTTCTTTTAACCTCATTTTATTTCAGGGAGCAAACCTACAAACCCACTGCACGTCCAGATTCCAAAGTAGTGGGAAGTGGGTTTCAGATAATCCACACACCTGACAGCAGATACCAGATACCAGGACCCCAGAGATAGAGTTTGAATCACAGCTCCCCCCCCATAAGTAAATCTCAAAAGTGTAAAAAGGGACCACCCCCAATCTACAGTGCAAGTCCAGAATCGAGCAAAGTAAGAAGATATACATAAAGAAGAATAGGAGATTGAACAAACAGAAGTAAAAGCAACCCCTCCA
>CAUYQG010139614.1:0-32852 GCA_963574415.1 Tarsius wallacei | reverse complement strand
TCCAGCTACTTGGAAGGCTCAGATTTTGATGATGATGTTGTTGCTGGAATTGTGTCATCGCTCATTGTAGCTGTGATGCAGAGAAAACATAGACACTGCACAATCCATGGCAGGCTAGCCTCTCTTTCCCGCTCAAGAAATCCCATCAGGAGGGGTGCAAGTGAATGAGAGAGATGTTAGTTACACTGGGAACATCCTTGACTTTGATTTACTTATAAGAGGTCAAAAATCAATTGCAGCCGGGTGCAGCAACTCATTCCTGTAATCCCAGGACTTTGGGAAACCAAGGCAAGAGGATAGCTTGAACCCAGAAGTTTGAGACCAGCCTGGGCAACATTGCAAGACTTCATATCAAAAGTGAAAAAAACATTAGTGGAGCATAGTGGTATTTGCACGTAGTCCCAGCTTCTTATGAGACTAAGGTGGGAGGAGTGCCAGATGTCAAGAGATCAAGGCTTCGGTGAGCTGTGATCGTGCCACTGCATTCCAGCCTGGGCGACAGAGGAAGATCCTAATTAAAAAAAAAAAAAAAATAGCCAGGCTTGGTTGTGCATACCTGTAGTCCCGGCTACTGAGGAGGCTGATGTGGGAGGATCACCTGAGCCCAGGAGGGTGAGGATGTGGTGAGCTGTGATCATTCCACTGCACTCCAGCCTGGGCAACAGAATGAGACCCCGACTCAAAAAAAAAAGTCATTTGCAAATGCCAGTGCTTCGATGGTCAGCAGAGGACTTGAGCTCCTCTCTGGCATGTCCCACTGTGCTCAAGAAGAACCTTGGACCTGGTGCCTTCTCCCAGCCAGGGCAGAGCCTAAGAAAGTGGCCCTCCAGTCAAGTTTTGATTGTCCCCCATGACAGGAGACTCGCTGCTGCCAAAGGCTGCTCTGTGGCAGTTAGCATTTCTCAGTCCAGCTGAAACCGGCTCCCTTGACTGTGCTGTGGATGACTGTAAGGCCATGCATCCTTCCTTCTTTGCTTCTTCCTAGAGTATGTCACATTTCTGACGGTTACTCCCAACATGACCAGTGTATACATCACCAACCGCAGGCCTCTCTTTACACACTTGGGTGAGTTGACCAGAGGATGCCCACCCCGAGTTAGCCAAGTTGGAAAGGTTGAGGGCACAGTCCCCAAGATGCCCTCACTTCTGACATCTACTGCAAGTTCAAGGAGTTCCCCAAAGCACCCTCAAGTTTGATAATCAACTGAGAAGACTCCCAGAGCTCATTGAGAGCTGTTCTGCTCAGCTACGGCTCATTCCAGGGGATGAATGCGGGCTAAATCATCCCAAGGAAGAGACATATGGGACAGAGTCTGGGAGGGCTTTAAACATGGAACCAGACTGGGTGTGGTGGTTCTTACCTATAATCTCAGCACTTAGGGTGGCTGAGACAGAAAGATTGCTTAGCCCAGGAGTTTGAGACCAGTCTGGGCAACATAGCGAGGACTTATCTCTACCAAAAAAGAAAAAAAGAAAAAAAAATTAGCTGGGCGTGATGGTGCACACCTGTAATCCCAGTTACTTGGGAGGCTGAAGAGGGAGGATTGCTTGAGCCCAGGAGTTCAAGGCTGTGATGAGCCGTGATGGTGCCATGGCCCTCCAGTCTAGGCTACAGAGTGAGACCCCTGACTCAAAACAAAACAAAAAATGTGGACTTGGTACTCTCCCAACATTGGATCATGACTGTATACATGGGGTGTTGACCACCCAGAAAGCTCACCTGAATGGTTTTCAGAGTCCTTACTGGGGCTTTATTACATAGATGCGATTGATTGATGGATGGATTGATTGCTCATGAGGATAATCTCGGTCTCCAGGTGACCCAAAGCCCCGCCCTAAGTCACATAGTTGGTCTTTCTGGCATGGCCAACCTCTGCCTTAAACAAAGACTCTCGTATCTGGTGTGATCTGCATTCTCTCTCAGAAACCATCAGCAAAGGCCAGACTTGTCTTTAGGAGAGGTCGACTTCTTTGCCAGAGTGGGTCTTTGTTTCTAAAGGGTGCCTACCTCTGACCTTTGTTTTTATTTTTTAATTAAAAAAATTTTTTTTTAGCCTGAGCCTGTGGTTTCGAGACCAGCCCAGGCAACTTGGCGAGACCTAGTCTCCACAATAAATCAAAAAATTAGCCGGGCATAGTAGCGTGCGCCTGTAGTTCTGGCTACTTGGAAAGCTGAGGCTGAAGGATCACCGGAGCCCAGCAGGTCGTCGCTGGGGTGGCTGTGAGTGTGCCACTGCACTCCAGCCTGTGCGACACAGTGAGATTCCAACTCAAAAAAAAAAAATTTTTTTTTTAAAGAGAGGAGATCTCACTATGTTGCCCCGACTGGTCTCGAACTCCTGGTCTCAAGCGATCCTTCCACCTCAGCCTCCCAAAGTGCTGGGATTACAGGTATGAGCCACCATGCCTGGCCTCCTAATATTCTTTGATAAAGTCCTCTTCTACTCAAGCGAGTTAGAATGTTGACTGATACGTGATGCTTTTCAGAAGCCAAGTAACAGGAGAAGAACATATGAGTGCTTTGGAAAATTGTTAAAGGTTGTATCAATCAATGGTAGGAATCTCTGGCAGTGGTAAAAAGCATCAGCCCAAGCTTGCAAGTAAACAGACCACTCCTTACCTTGCTGAATGTTTGGCAGCCTTCAAAGTAATACATGGGTCACAGAAGAAATGTCATAGATATTCCTTTCTAGTCACATGGCAGGAATCCTGGACCAGGATGGAGAGGTGTGTCTCTAAAAATTGCAAAGGCCACTCAGTGTAGGAACTCACTGAGATAACTCCTGTGCCCTGTATTCTGACACCAGGGACTTGTCTTTCAGGAGGACAGACAGCAGGAAACATTCAATTGGTGGTCAGATCTGAAGGCTGCAGAAGACTTCAGTGTAGTATAAATATGACCCAGGAGACAGTGTGCACAAAGGCAAGTGACCTGTACTATGGTCTGAGCCCTTCTGCTAACCAGCTCACAAATTACAACCTCCTTCTATCTGCAAGGAGCATACCAGGTGAAATGGATACCACAAACCAGGCCCTTGCTGCAATGCCTTTCTACAAATACTAGACACTAAACACTTAGAGCAAGCCAACTGCAACTTGTCTAAATAATTATTTTCTAATCTTTTGTCAAATATTACTAATTCTAGTTTGTGGGTATGTAGCAATGATTTTTTAGGTAGGCATACCTTTGGCACCCTAATAATTTCCCTTAAAGTTAATCTGGCGATTCTGTGCCAGGTAGCCTTTCTTGGGCCAAAGAATTCTTCTGATCTCAGGAGATCAGAGTCTCAGATAGAAAAACCTAGAGCAGTAGGGAAGAAGGTCTCTGTGTTGGCTGCCGCCCAGACAGGCTCTCAGAGAGCTGGAGAGTCGTCTCCAGCGACAAGCTGTCTTGGGGCCACCTTTAGCAGCAGGCACCTGGCTGGCTCTTGTGCTGTTGTATAATTCAGCTCCATTGTCCCTTCTTTCTCTGCTCCTGCCATTGTGAATGACCTTCCCTATTATCTCTAGAATTCTCTCTAGTGCATGGCTTCTGCTCACTCATAACCACTGCTGCCTGTGGTTTCAGTTGAGCGACTTTTCTTTGTGCATTTTAGCTTCCGCCCCAACTCCTGACTGCTGATATTAATGACAGCACTTATCTTCAAATTCCTCACGAGAGGCTCCAATGACTTCATTGAGTCATTCTGCAGGCAGACCACATTAGGCAGAGCTCTCCAGCTGCCCTCCAGAATGTAGATTTGGGCCCTGAAGATATGCTAAAAGAAGTAGTGTGTCTGGCTCCATCTGGCCAGTCCCCTTTTTGTGTCCCATGTGAAACGACACCTCACAAATGGATGCTTGTGCTGCCCTCGTCATCTCCCTCTCATACATCAGAGTACAAATAAGAGATGACAGCTAGCTTATGAACATCTTGAACTTGCAGGTCGGCTATCTTGGCTTGTTGTGCGTACCAAAGAGAGTTACTCCAATATATCCCATCCCACACGTTTTCTTTAGAGTGGGACGTTGATACCTGGGGCTCATGGGCCTTCCCGCTGAAACTGAGTGGGCCTGTGAACAGTGGAAGCCAAGCTACGGGACTTCCAAGACTGAGTCATAAAGAATGGTATTGCACCTATCTGTCTTCTTGGGGCCCTTGCCCTTGGAATCCAACCTGAAGCCGTGGAGAAAATCCCATGGAGGTGTATCAGCTCAGTTCTGGCTGAAGTCAGCCAGCATGAACCAGCAGACACATAAGCATGTGAGCCATCAGATGACTCAGCCCCAAGCTCCCAAGCTGCCCCAGTTAATGGTGAGTAGAGCAGAGATAAACCAGTTCCAGATTTGAAGACTTATGAGAACAAACACCAAAACCAACTTTATTTGAAGCCGTTAGGTTTGGGGTACCTTGTTACCCAGCACTGGTAACAAGAAGTATCTCTTACTGTCTCCTCAATGATCTTATCCCATCAGCAAATAGCTCTGTCCTTTCATATTCAAATTTACTGAAATAATGATTTACTTAGTGTCACTACCTCCAATGCACTACTCTATTCACCACATGCAAACATTTCTTCTCTGCCGTAGCTCCTGGTTGCAAAACCAATGAACATCCCCCAATATTTATCCTCCTCTAACACCATAAGTCTCACTATGGGATGTTATCTGTTCCTTTGCTCCACTCCTACCTAAATGCCTACAGCCCTCTATATATTGATGACTCTGGGAATGGAAGAAAGAGGAAAAGAAACAAGTTTGTATTTATTGAAAGCCTTTCAGGTGCCAGATGCCTGGCTAGGAATTGTCAAAAAATAAAATTTAAAAAAAGCGAGTTTAATGGTCTAATTGGCTTTTATTAGTAATTCATGAACCAGACGGCCTCACATTTATGAAATAGAAAGGTGCTCCAATGAGCTAAGCAGAGGAGGTGGACTGTATCAACAGAAAAGGCTGAAGAAAGCAAAAAAAAGTAACAAAAAGTAGATTAGTCATTTCAAGGCTGCTTTCCTTATAGGAGTAAAGCAGAGGAGACTTCTTATTTGTTTATTTAAAATTTTATTTTTAGATTTGGAGACAGGGTCTTTCCCTGTCACCCAGGCTGGAGGGTAGTAGCATGATCATAGCTCACTGCAGCTGTAAGCAGACAGGGCGGATCTCCAGGGACTATAGGAATGTCATCAACGTGAGCAATCAGTCTGTTTTACAGCCTTCTGCCTTGCAGCCTGTCTTCCCCCAAACCCTGTGCCATCACCTAGCCAGTTGGAACCAGATCCTGACAGGCCATGGCAACTTAGAGATGAACCCAAGTGAACTTGACATGAGGACATTACCATGCTAAAGTCTCTACCCTGGGAGGAGCTGTCATTAGCTCCTCTCCATGACATGTGACTTACATGCTGGCAGGATGACTCACTGCGTCTGCACCCCTGGGATCCCTCCTCTACATGCGATACCATTGGGTTCTACCATCCTTTCCCCTCTCTGTCAGCCTGTAAAACTCTCCCTATCACTTTCCCTTGGGGAGATACTGTACTGGAGAATACTTTCTGCGTTCTGCTTACATGTGATGAGTAATAAGCCTTCTGTTGAGCAAAACCTGAGCTCTCATGGAAAGTCGTTTGCTACTTGGTAGGCAAAGGAATCCTGGTTTTTTTTTAGGGTCACAAAACCTGGAACTCCTGGGCTCAAGCGATCCTCTCACCTCAGCCTCTTGAGTAGTTGGACGTATAGGGGCGTGCCACACACAGCCAAAAGGAGACTTCTTTTCCATGCTGCCTCAGCTTGATGGAACCTCTTTGGTTGGTGGCTGTACATCACTTATTATTTAGGAAAACTGTCCTGTGTCTAAGTTCTTTTGATTACATGACACCTAGCATTCTGGTTTGGTCTGATCTGCTGGGGCCTGGTGCAGGAGCTCAGTCCGAAGCAATGGCCTCCCATACATTTCATGTGACATCACTTTTGCCTAGGTTCAGGATAATGAAGGAAAAGTGTGTAAGAAATGTGATAACTGGCCTCCAAAGTGGCCTCCAGTGATCTTCACTCCTGGAATCCATGTCCTCGTGTGGTCCTTTCCCACAGTGAATAGAGTTGATCTGTGTGACTAATAGGATCCTGCAGAAGTGGTGTTGTGTGGCTTCTAGAGTGAGTCATAAAATGCATTGCAGCTGCTGCCTTGGCCTCTGGGGAGGCCAGCTGCTGTGTGGTTGGATTACTCTTCAACGAGGCCCCCCATGGAGAGCAACTAGCCCTCCACCAGCAGCAGGCACCAGTGTGCCAATCATGGGAAGGAGCCATCCTAGGAGTTGAGTCTCCAGATGACTGCCGGCCCATCCAGCATCTGACTCAGCCTTATCAAAAATCCCAGACACTATGAGAAATAATAAATGTGTATTGTTTTAGGCCACGATATTTTGGGTATTGATTATGTAGCAATAAACAATTGACGCAACTACTTGGGTCTACCATCAGGAGTGCCTGTGTTTGATTCCCTTTCTATTGTGGGAGCCAATAAGCATTCAAGGAAAACCACTGACATGAGGCAGGCTGATTAATAGAGGGGAAAAAAGGCAAACAAATTTATTTAACGTGTATGGGGGGACTTCAGAATGAAGACCCAACCCCTCAGTGAGGTACAGAAGCTTATATACCATCTTTCCCCAGCCCTACCCTTTCCCACCCTCCCATTAAGCTAGGTTATAAGCCCTTCCTCCTAGCTGTTAGCTGAGTGGGTCATTAGAGCACTCCCACAAGCCTGTGAATACACTTTGTCTCTCCCCTGCTTATCTGTCTACTGCTAGTTAATTCACAGGCCCCCGAAAGACCCAGACCTAAGTGAATAAAGGAAAAAGTTTCCTCTCTGCAGTAAGACAGCTCTTTGAGGAAGGCCACAAGTGTCAAAATAAATTAGAAGTAATAAAAAACCAGCACCGCCAACTTGGATTTAGGGAGCGCTGGCCCTTGAATTCATTTTGTCCAATTCCCTGTCTGATGTGTACATAGAACTCTGCAGCTTCTGTCAGGGTAGTACTTTTAAGCCACCTTGAGACAAGAAATGTCACATACGTGCTTGAGCCAGTAAAAACTGGTTGCTGTTAATAGGAAAATCTTTTAGAAAAATTCTTCTGAGCCAGTGTATGCCTGCCTGCCACCTGCTCTTATCTTTGATAGCTGATTAGCCTCTCTGGCTCCTAATTTTGTCTTTCTTCTGGATTAGAGATTTCTAGATGCCCCTAATTACCTTTTGCAAACAATATATTTTACTTTACTGTCTTGTGATGCAAAACCAGATGAAACTGTTCAAATCAAAAGCCCTCTGGTTCTCACCCACCCCAATCTGCAGAAGATTGGTCTTTCTTGCTGCAGTCTCCGTTCTATACAGTTCTGAGGGGCCCTGTTGGGGCTAAGAAATAAAAATAAAATCCGAAGCCCGCAGTCAGCCGAACAGGTTCCTTCTTGGCCAAGAGGACCCCAGAGAAACCTTAAAGCTGCCTTTCCAGTCATGACGGGATGGGAGGTTGGGCATACCTCCTTATATCCCCTTCCTTGTTAACATCCACTGGGCTTTTTTCCCTAAAGGTTAAACAGAATCCATCCTTTTGAAGAACTCTCTTCACCGCTGATTTTAACCAGCTCTCTTTGTGGTTTCAGCAAAACAACCGACCAGGTTCCTTCCTGAAAAGAGACCACTGACCATGGAGTGGTTCTGGTCAGTTCACAGAGGATGCACAGTGAGGGTTTTCATGTCCTCTGCTTCACCTTTTGACATCAAAGGCTGAAAACTCCACCCTTGGGTCACGCTAATGCCGCCATTTTTTGCACGTGTGACTCATGAAGGGCCATGAAGCTCAATTGCACGTGTGCTAGCTTCTCCTTTCATAAATATGCATGACTCCTCCCACAGCTGATTGAATATGTATATTTGGCCACCCCATTTAGCATAAATCCCTGCCTTATTTTTCCGATTCTTGGAGTGGAGTATCTATTTCTGCCTTCTCACTGGAGGCTATATATCCCAACCTGTCAGAATGGTCGCCCTGCAAGCAGCAACTCTATGAGAAATAAAGCCTCCTTTCCAAATGTATGAATCCGGTCATTCTTCAACTGACAGGGCTCAGAAACTGGTACCATGAAATATGGTGCACTGACATGCTGAATGAAAAAGAAGTCGTTGGGAAGCCGAGGTGAGTGGATTGCCTGAGCCCGCGGGTTCGAGACCGGTCTGGGCAACTTGGCGAGACCTTGTCTCTACACTAAATCAAAAATTAGCCAGGCATGATAGTGCATGCCTGTAGTTCCAGCTCCTTGGAAGGCTGAGGTGGAAGGATCGCTGGAGTCCAGCAGGTCGACGCTGGGGTGGCTGTGAGTGTGCCACTGCACTCCAGCCTGGGCGACGGATTGAGACTCCATCTCAAAAAAAAAAGAAAGAAAAGAAAAGAAAGAGAAGCCTTAGGATCTCTTGACCTCCCCGTCCTTACCATCTCTCCCAAAGGAGTCGAATTCCTTTATCTGCCTAAGATCCAGACCCACCAAGGAGAACAATCTTTCTTTCCCTCCCTTGTAAGACCAAGAACACAGCCACATCTGAACAGACTCTTTCACTGTCGATGATAACTGGTTACGAGGTATCTGTGTTGCCCACTGCATTCTCCCCTCTTCCATAGCCTGTTTTGCCAGGATGGTATATAAGCTTCTGAACCTCACCTGGGGGTTGGGGCTTCATTCTAAAGGCTCCCATGTATACCTTAAATAAAAGTGTGTGCCTTTTCTCCTAGCAATCTGCCTCACGTCAGTGATTTTTCCAGTCTCTATGCATAAACAGCCTTGGTCCCTATATCCGCTTCATGGCCTATGCTGATCTCTGACCTCTGCCCTCCTGACTGTCCATCTGTTGCTGCTGAGAATGCAGGTGAGGGTGGCCTCTGCTCCTGCTGTAGTCACACAGCCTTCCTGCAGTGTCTTTAGTTCTCCAGCCTAGAGCACTCGGAAGGTCTGAGGTAGGCAGGTCACAATGACAGGCAAGGAAGGCCTGTTGGCGTTGTAACCATGCCTCTCCCCACAGGTACATTCATAGGGCTGCAGCTGCATACCCCATACAGGAAAAAAAAACACCCTGTGCTTAAAGGAACCCATTCTTTTACTTTTTTCCATATAAAACAGTTTTAGACAATACGCATATTATAAAATTTGCCGTTTGTTATGGTTTGAATATCCCCTCCAAAACTCAAGTTGAAATGTAATCCCCATGTTGCAGTATCGAGAGGTAGGATCTTTAATAAGTGGTTGGATCATGAGGGCCCTTCTCTCATACATAGATTAATCCATTCGTGGATTGAGGGGCTATCAAGTGATGCCCTGCACTGCCTTGCAACGCTGCAGAGAGTCCTCACCAGCAAGAAGCCCCTCACCAGATGCAGCCCCTTTACCTTGGACTTCTCAGCTTCCATAACTGAAAGAAATGAATTCCTCTTTAAAATTACATTGCCTAGTTTCAACTATTCTGTTATAAGCAACAGAAAATGGTCTAAGACACCATTTTAACCATTTTTAGGTAGAAGTCAGTGGCATTAAGTACGTCCATAAACGCTGTGCTACCATCACCACCATCCATCTCCAGAACTGTTTTTCATCTTGCAAGATGGGAAACTCTGTACCCATTAACACTAAGACCCCATTACCCCCTTCTCCCAGTCCCTGGAAACCACTGTTTGACTTTCTCTCTCTATGAATTTAACAACTCTGGGCCCTTCACACAAGTGGAATCATACAGTATTTATCCTTCTGTGACTGGCTTTTTCAGTTAACGCAATGTCTTCAAGGTTCATTCACGTTGTAACACATGTCAGAATGTTCTGTCTTTTTAAGGCTGGATAATATTCCATTGTGTGTATGTACCACATTTTGCTTATTTGTTCATCCTTTGATGCACAGTTGGGTTGCTTCCAGCTGTTGGCTATCATGAAAAACCATGCTTCAAGCATTGGTGTACCATCTCCTCTTCTGAAGTATGTTTAGTGTCCCTCAGTTGTCAATTAAGCAAGTCCCTGATGAGCCCCCAAAACTCTAGTCAGAGTAGTCCTTCCAGCTCTACAGGTAATCTCCTAGAAAAGGTTGTGGCAGGTTTCATATTCTCCAGGACTGTTTTCGTGCCTTCTCTGTCAAGCATCTGAGCAGCCTATCCCTAAGTCTAGCTTTGGGTTTGAAGTCTCTGCTTTTCCATTCATCCACCCACAGCCCTTCCCTGGGACATGAGCCTGCCTCAGAATGGTGGGCACCAGGTCTTCTGCACCAGCTGCTCAGTCCAGAAACAAACTTGTCTTTTGTTTTTTGTTGAGTTGGAGTCTCACTCTGTCGCCCAGGCTGCAGTGCAGTGGCACGCTCGCTGCCACTGCAGCCTTAACCTGCTGGGCTCCGGTGATCCTTCCGCCTCAGCCTTCCAAGTAGCTGGAACTACAGGCACGCGCTACCATGCCCGGCTGATTTTTGATTTATTGTAGAGATGAGGTCTCGCCAGGTTGCCCGGGCTGGTCTCGAACCCGCTGGCTCAGGCAATCCACTCACCTCAGCCTCCCAAAGTGCTGGGATGACAGGTTAAGCCACCACGCCCGGCCTAAATTTGCCTTCTTCTAATCTCCTTGCGCTCCCGTGGTGGTTTCTGTCTCAGAGACTCATCACCCTTCTCTGTTTCAGAGACTTGATCATCACGGTTAATCCCACACATTCTTATGTTTTTGACCACTTGGGTGGGGAGAGACTACATGCTACCGTCATAAGGGAAAAATGTGACTTCTTTTCTTTTCCTTGTCCATTCTTCCTCACAGACTCCTACCTTGTAGGGAAAGTGAGGAGAGGGGAATTAAATATCTCAGTCTCTTCTAGTTTAAATAGAGTCCTTAGCTGGGCCTGGTGGCGTGCATCTGTAGTTCCAACTGTTTGGAAGACTGAGGCAGAAGGATCGCCTAAGCCCAACAGGTTGAGGCTGCGGTAGCCATGAGCGTGCCACTGCACCCCAGCCTGGGTGACAAGAGTGAGACTACAACTAAAAAATAAATAAATACACAAATAAATACATAAATACGTAAATAAATAGAGTCCTTCAGACAACTTAATGGGTTTCCTCTCAAGACTGGGTTAAACCCTCTTTTCCAGGTAAGGACCTCCTTTTTCTGGGTGCCCTCTCCATCTCTCCCCCACAATGGGTCTAGGTGTAGGCTGGGTTGAGGTCTTTTTTTTTTTAAGTTGGAGTCTCACTCTGTCACCCAGACTGGAGTGCAGCAACACGCTCACAGCCACCACAGCCTTGACGTGCTGGGCTCAGCCTTCCACGTAGCTGGAACTACAGGCGCATGCTACCACACTGGCTAATTTTTGATTTATTGTGGAGATGAAGTCTCTCCAAGTAGCCCAGGCTGGTCTTGAACCTCTGGGCTCCAGCAATTCTCTCACCTTCACCTCCCAAAGTACTGAGATTATAAGCTTGAGCCACTATGCCCAGCTTGGTTGAGGTTTTAGAGACAGAAGGGCCTTAGATTTGTGTTGCGTCCTCTGGCATTGCAGGTCTTTGTTGGTTTGTGGGTTGTCATGGGGATGTCAACTTAGTAGAGTCCGGCTTCTGTTGTGAAGTCCCAGAGTGCTACGGCCTTCTCATCATATCATTATTCTTCTTGGTCTTGCCTCCACTCTCCACCCGAGTGGGGAATCTCCTGTGTCTTCTGCACACCCCAGACAGTCATGTGGCCCTGGGAGCTCAGCCATAGGCTCGCCACCTTTCCACTTCCACCACCCACAGCCCCCTGTGCTCAAAGACACGAAGCTTCTTGGCTCAGCACTCAAGGTAGAAAAAGGATTCTCTGTACGCTAGGAAAAACTGTTACACCAGGCCTGGCTCTTCAAAGGTTAAGAACCTCTTTTTAGCTCTCCGTTAAAAAAAACTCAACTTTGAGACTCAAAGATGGTCAACGACGACATGAATTTCAGTGGCACCTGCTCTCCTTCCTGATCCTAATGGTTTGGCAGCAGGAATGGAAGTGCCTGCAGGAAGGTAATTTCATGCCAAAGTAAAAATATATTGACTTCATTTTTCAGAAAGATAATTTTTGTGACCCAAAGTCAATCCCGGGATAACAAGCAGGGTGTCTGCTCCTTTCCCTTTGAGAGACCCTGCCCTGGTTCTGCAAACTCTCCCACTCCCAGCACACTTCAGAGAAACGGGGAAGGGTGAACCTGGGCCCATTTGTGAAAAAGGAGGAGGGAAAGCGCGAGTCAAATGAAAATATCTGATTATACCTTCACTGTTAAATAACAGGTGGAACTTGCTTACTTTTTTTAGCTTCTTTGTAAGGAACTAAAATGCAAATTGATGTTCCATCTTCAGGAACCACATTTTGCGAAAACCTCCCAAATGGCCTATCCCAGATAAGGAAAACTTACTAATTCCTTCTTCTTCCAGCTCCTCACCACAGAGACCGTGTCCATACTTTTGACCCGGCATTCTGTGCCACAGATGAAGCCTGATGCCCTTTCATGCACCCATGTTACTGAAATTTTGTTTTGTTTGAGTTGGAGTCTCACTCTGTCACCCAGGCTATAGCGTAAAGGCACACTCCCGGCCACAGCAGCCTTGACCTGATGGGCTCAGGCGATCGTTCCACCTCAGCCTTCCAAGTAGTTGGAACTACAGGTGAGCGCTACCACGACACTGCACTGGTTAGCTCCCAGCAACAACTGGGCGTGATGGCTCAAGCCTGTAATCCCAGTGCCTTGGGAGCTAAGGCGAGAGGATTGCTTGAGCCCAGGAGTTCTAGTAAGGAGTAAGCTATGATTGCACCACTGCACTCCAGCCTAGGTGACAGAGTGAGACACTGTCTCAAAAATAAATAAATAAATATCTGGGGGCAAGGCCTCGTCTCAAAAGACATAAAGTAAAATCTGGGAGGCACAACAATATTCAGAACCAGAGTCCTTCAATGGGTATAGAAGTTCCTTGAAGAATAGCCTCAAATATCTTCAATGTCTTCCATTTATACCTGCTTTCCCTTCAGTTCTGCCAATAAATTTCTACAAGAATCGAACTCATTCACTGTAATTTTATCGGGTGTATATATACTAGAATCACTCTACGTTTGCTTATTGTTTTGGATCAAAAGTGCAGTGTTTGAAATAAATAATAGTTTAAGAACACTTTTAGGGAGAGGCTCACATACAAACCTTTTGTTCATCATTCATAAAAGAAGTTTTATTTCAAATAACAGTCAAAAATATAAAGCCAGAAGTGCAGGGAGTACTCCTTTGTCACTGCTATCTCTACTGCCTTCTGCAGTACCTGTCGTTTTGTGGGTGTCAATAAATATTTGTTGATTGAATGAATAAGTGAGGGTTCAGAAACTTATCTTTAGCCTCGCAAATCTGCATGCCAATTTTCATTCAAGGAAGTACATTTTAAAAGTTTGTTTGAAGGTGATAGAAGTCCTAAGCCTGCTTAAGTCTCTGTCCCTTTGAAATCCATTGAGCAGAGTTCTTGGTGGTGGCAGGGGTTATGCAAAGGGAAGGCCACAGGTTATTTAAGAGCCAATTCTGGGATTCATGACCATGCCTCATCATCTTCTGAAAAGGAGAGCCAAGAAAGCCTTAAAATAGAGTTTTCTAGGTGCAGTGGCTCAAGCCTGTAATCCCAGCACTTTGGGAGACCGAGGAGATTGCCTGAGTCCAGGGGTCCGAGACCAGCCCGGGCAACTTGGTGAGTCCTCGTCTCTACAATAAATTAAAAAATTAGCCGGGCATGGTGGTGCATGCCTGTAGTTCCAGCTACTTGGAAGGCTGAGGCGGAAGGATTGCCTGAGTCCAGCAGGTTGAGGCTGCAGTGGCCGTGAGGGTGCCACTGCCCTCCAGCCTGGGTGACAGAGTGAGACTCCTACTCAAAAAAAAAAAAAAAAAATAGAGGAGAGACTCATCACATGGTAGTCAGGGACATACATACTGGTCACTACCTTGTCACTATTAACTGTATATCTTTTGTGAATGCTTAACCAGTAGTGAAACCTTATCACCAATATAAAGAGATTGGTTTAGATGCTATAAAACTACCCAGAACATCAGTTTTCAACTTTCTAAAGCATGGCACCCTTTTCGCAAATGAAAACCTCAACTAAACAAGAGAATCAGAAGACAATTTACAGACTGGGAGAAGATATTTGCAAAACACAAATCTGATGAAGCACTGGTATTCAAAACATACAAATAACTCTGAAAACTCAATCATAAGAAAATGAACAACCCGAATAAAAAATGGGCAAAAGATTTCAATCAACACTTCATCAAAGAAGATATACAGATGGCAAGTAAGCATATTAAATACGTTCAACATGATATCTCATCAGAGCAATGTAAATTAAAATAACAAGACACCACCAGACACTAACAGGAATGGTCAAAATCCAAAACTCTGAATGCTGGTGAGGATGTGGAAACACAGGAACTCTGATTTGTTGCTAGTAGGAATGTGATTGAGGCAGCCACTTTGGAAGACAGTTTGAAAGTTTCTTACAAAATTTACCATATATGATCCAGCAATCACGCTCCCTGGCATTTATCTAAGTAAGTTAAAAACTTACATCTTCACAAATGCCTGTACACAGATGTTTATAGCAACTTTATTCATGCCAAAATTTGGAAACAACCGAGATGAACTTCAGTAGGGTGACTGAATAAATAAACTGTGGTACATCCAGACAGTAGAATATTATTAAGCACTAAAAAGAAATGAACTATCAAGCCATGAAAAGACACAGAAGAGCCTTAATCACATATTACTAAGTGAAAGTAGCCAATCTGAAAAGGCTACATATTGTATGATTCCAGTTTACCTTTGGAAAAGCCAAAAATTTTATGGAGACAGTAAAATCATCAGTGGTTGCCAGGGGTTGAGGGGAGAAAGGTCATTTTATAACTACAAAGTTATAATGTTTACTTAATTTATAGTTAATAAATAAGAACCATGAGGTGATAGAAAAACATGGAATGAGGAGTTATGTCTTACAGTTTGAGAGTCAGCATCCTAATTATATATGTGTTTTATGCTGTGTTCATTAGTACTTTATTGCTTAAGAAAATTTTAAGCCAGGCTCGGTGGCTCAGCCTGTAATCCCGCGCTTTGGGAGGCTGAGGTGAGTGGATTGCCTGAGCCCACAGGTTCGAGACCCTCCTGGGCAACTTGGCGAGACCTCATCTCTACAATAAATCAAAAAATCAGCCGGGTGTGGTAGCATGCACCTGCAGTTCCAGCTACCTGGAAGGCTGAGGTGGAAGGATCACTGGAGCCCAGCAAGTCGAGGCTGCGGTGGCCGGGAGTGGCCACTGCACTCCAGTCTAGGTGACAGAGTGAGGCTCCAACTCAAAAAAAAAAAAAGAACAATTTGATTACACAGAAGGTAATTGCAAATAAAACTGATTCATAACATTTTGCCTTGAAATCTCAGTATACATTATAGTTTAACTTGGAAGGCAAAGAGGTAGCCAAAAACTTTTGCTTTAAAGTTGAATAACTAAGAAAATAAACAACATGAAAATGTTACAGGAAATATCCAAACTTATACAATGATGTGTTAATCTCTCACCACCTATTGCCTGGCTGGCTCTCCTGTCTCATAGGCAGCATGAGAATCCCAGGGAAGAGTTGAGACGAGCCCGTGGGTGCAAAGCTAGTATGTGTCGACTACCTTTGCCTGGAGTCTTACCAGCTAGTAGAGATCGAGGCATTTCTGACCAGGTGGTCAGGGGCCCAAAAACGAATCTGTGCTCTCCTCTGGAAGCCACACTCCAAACACAGAGCTGCACCTGCCCAGAGGAAGAAGCTTCTTTTCCTAATTGACGTGTGGGCACCTGGCAAAGACGGTGAGGCACCAGAGAGTCAGCAGTGTGAGTTGTGGTTGTGTATTCACACATTTTCGTTTCCCATGCATGAATATGCCCAGGTGTGACTTTTTCAAAAGAGCAATTCAGAATTTTAATTTTCCTAACTAATTGCATATTTGGAAGGTAAAAAATATGCACTAGGAATGAAAAGAAAAATTATATTCTCTAGTCTGTACAAAGATAAATTAACAATGGCTGAATGAGTCAATGGGGTGGTGGTCTCGAAAATGTTGACATTCAGTATCTAACCTAGCTGAGAGTGCTGTTTTTATCATTTTAGTAGAAAAAATACATAAAAAATATTTTAAGACCTTTAAGTGGAGACTAAATGTGTAGTGTCACAGGCTATGAGTATCAAAATGAGGTCGCATTGTTGTGAAATCTGAGTAAGTATGGCTCAAAGTTCTCACCCACTTCTCTGGGAGTCATGTGAAGGTCAAAGACTGCTGGGCTGTTGGTTCGGATATATTTCTGGGACAGCCACCATTGCAATGACAGAAATGTGCAGGTGGCTGGAGAGGAGGCTGAAAACATGCCAGGGAAGATTGTATTAACCTTGCCTTCTATTTTAAGTATTCTGATGCTTTGACATCTGAGGCCTTGCAGACCCTGGGGGGACTACCCCCTCCAGGGCTAATTTCTAGAGACAGTGGATGATTTACCCCAGAGAGCACCTTTTGTATCCAAACCAACCAATCCAGAGCCGACATCCTCCGTTATCAGGCCCTCACACTATTCTTCTGCCGCTATTCTCCTGCCCTCATTACCTCAGGATCGGGTACCAGACAACCAGGGACAGTGCCTGTGCCCCAGAGCCTGCTGAGATTATTTAAGCTAGATAATCCTATACCTGCTTTCCCGCCTCAGCCATTCCTTCCCACAGAAAGCACAATAAAGGCCCCATCCCTCCGTCTCCTGACTAATCCTGGTGCTTCCCCATGTGGCCTTTGTGTTACGGTATTCCCCCTCCTTTTGGGAACTGTGAGTAATAAATTACCTTTTCACTAATAGTTGTCTCCTGATCTGCTGGCCTCACCACATCTGATAATTATAAAACTCCCTTGTTAAAACTAAGACTTCCTGGAGGAGGTAAGGTACAGAATGAGCCTTGAAGGATATAGAAGTATCATCTTTGTGGTGGGCGTGGTAGCTCAAAGCCTGTAATCCCAGCACTTTGGGAGACTGAGGTGAGGGGATTGCCTGAGCCCACCGGCTCAAGAACAGCCTGGGCAACTTGGCGAGACCTCACCTTTACAATAAATCAAAAAATTAGCTGGACACGGTAGCACATACCTGTAGTTCTGGCTACTTGGAAGGCTGAGGTGGAAAGATCGCCTGAGCCCAGCAGGTTGACTCTGGGGTGGCCATGAGTGTATCACTGCACCCCAGCCTGGGTGATGGAGTGAGACTCCAACTCAAAAAAAAAAGGGCATCCCCTCCGGGTCCCCTCCCACTGCCTGAGGTTTTCTGTCCTCTCACTAAATCCTGCTTTCCAAAAAGAAAAAAAAAAAATCATCTTTGTATAATGGGGCAGCAAATGGTGTCTTAGGTAGAGAGAATAGTATGTGTGGCGATCTGGAGGTAAGAGAACATGAAAGCCGCCCAAGAACTCAAGTTGTTCGCTGCGGCTAGAGCGCAGAACATGAGGAAGGAGTGAATAAAGGTGGAGCTGAAGAGGTCAGCAGGCACAAGATCAGGAAGATCTTTATGTGCCATATTTGATAAATTGTGAAAGTAACTGGCTGACGTGTGGTGCCAGAGCACACGCTTTCTCATCCTCCTTCTGGAGACAGCACGCCATTTCCTCTGGGTTATTTCTTCCACACTTGATGCAGTCTGTTTGGTGTGCACCTGATTGGCCCACCCGACCCGAATAGGACCAATCAGAGTCCCCCCTGGGATGGATACACAGATGGTGGGAATGGGAAATTTGCTTTTCACAGAAGCCGATGGCCTTGGTGGATGTGACTCTAGGGCCGGCAGTGACCATCTTTCCTGATGCTTGAAGAGAAGCTGACCAAAGAGGAAAGCAGCCAAGTGAAAATGAGTGGACATGAGATACGGACAGTGAGAAAGGGCATTCCGCTGATTTTGAGTCCTGCTTTCTTGATCCTGCAATTCTAGTCTTCAACTCTTCTTTGATATGTCAACTGCAGAATGAGGAGCTTTATAGATTCGGAAAGGACACTTTATTTCTCATAAAGGGATGCAGGCCTTAGGGTAGCCATTCTGACAGGTTAAGAAGTGGAGCCTCCAACCAGAAACCAAAAACAGGAACGTGGAAGGCAGGAAGAATCAGACAGGAATCTATGCTGAATGGGGACAGGAATATACATATTTACTACGTGATAGGAGGATCATGAATATTTATGAGAGGAGAAACGTGTGCACCTGCAATTGGGCTTCACGGCCCTCCATGGATCCCAGAGTGGAGTTTTCAGTCCTTTGACATCAAAAGGTGAAGCAGAGGCTGCTAAGGTACTCAGTGCACGTCCTCTGGATACTGCCCAGATCCACTCCAGAGTTGGTGGCCTCTTATTACAAAGGAATTCTGGCCAGTTGTGCCAAACTCAAAAGCACTAGTTTCTGTTTAACTGTTAGGAAAGAAAGCCTCATGACTGTTAGGAAGGGAGGAGGCATAAGGAGTCATGTTCCATCTCCTGTCATGGCTGAGAGCTCAGTTTTCCTGTCATAGCTGGGAACTCAGTTTTCTTTGTTTACTTATTTTTTTTTATTTTAAAGATGTGGGGTACAATTCAGGATTAGGTACACAAGTGGTCATCATGCAGATAAAGTCTGGGCCTCCCTCTGATCCCCACTTTGCCTGGATTGAGATCAGGTATACTTACGTATGGATGTGTGTCCCCGCCCCTCCCCCCACACCAGCAGTATCCTGCTACTGCCAATCCCTTTCTCATCTTTCTTGTAGTATTATGGTCAATGTTCAGGGTCTGCTTATGAGTGAGAACATGTACTCTGTTCTTTGTTTCTGTGATAGATCACTGAGTATAATAGACTCTAAATATATTCAAGTTGCGAAATCCATATGTTTGTTCTTCTTTATGGCCACATAATATTCCATTGCGTATATGTACCACATTTTTGTTATCCAGTCCAGTTTTGATGGGCAGCACAGTTGGTTCCATGTTTTTGCTATTGTGAATAATGTTGCAATAAACGTGTATGTGCAGGCATCTTTTTTGTAGAATGATTTGAGGAGATCCTCCAGATATATTCCCAGTAGGGAGATTGTTGGGTGATATGGAAGGTCAATTTCTAGTTCTTTTAGAAATCGCCACACTGTTTTCCAAAGAGGTTGCACTATTTGCATTCCCAACAGCAGTGCAGAAGCTTTCTCTTTTCTCCACATCCTCGCCAGTATCTGTTATTGTTTGTTTTATTAATGACAGCCATTCTTACTGGGGCTAGGTGGTATCCCAATGTGGTTTTGAGATTTTTCTGATGATTAGTGAGGCTGAACACTTTTTCATGTGTCTGTTGGCTGCCTGTATGTCTTTTTTGAAAGTGTCTATTCGTGTTTATTTTTTCCCTTTTGGCAAGTTTGAGTTCCTTGTAGATCCTGGATGTTACCTCTTTGTCAGATATACAGTTGGCAAATATTTTTTCCCATTCTTTGGGCTGTCTCCCTGCTTTCTTGATGGTTTCTTTGGCTTTGCAGAAGCTTTTCAGTTTGATGAGGTCCCACTTGTCTATCTTATCTCTTATGACATGGACATCTGGAGTTTTGATTAGGAATTGGCTGCCAGTTTCCTTAAGGGTGTCTTTTGCATTTTCTAAGGTTCTTATAGTTTGAGGTTTTACATTTAGGTCTTTGATCCATTTAGAGTTGATTTTTGTGTATGGAGATATGTAGGGGTCCTGTTTCAATCTTCTGTATTTGGTTAGCCAGTTTTCCCAGCACCATTTACTGAATAGGTTCTCCTCTCCCCACTGATTATTGGTGGAGGTTTTGTTGAAGATGAGCTGGTTGAGAAATTGAGGTTTTGCTTCTGGAATCTCTATCCTGTTCCATTGGTCTATATGCCTGTTCTTGTACCAATACCAGGCTGTTTTGATTACTGTGGCCTTATAGAATTATAGTGGCCTTATAGATTATTGTGGCCTTTAAAGTCTGGAAGTGTGATACCTCCCACTTTGTTCCTTTTGCTAAAGGTTGTTGCAGCTATTCTTGGTCATTTATGTTTCCACATGAATTTCTGTATTGTCATTTCCAGGTCTGAGAAGAATGCTGCTGATAATTTAATGGGTATTGTGTTGAATCTGTCAATTGCCTTTGGTAGGATGGACATCGTAACAATGTTGATTCTTTCTATTCATGAGCATGGATTATTTTTCCATTTGTTTGTGTCTTCTTGGATTTCTTTGAGCAGTGTTTTGTAGTTTTCATTGTAAAGGTCTTTCATTTACCTGGTTAGGAACATGCCGAGGTATTTCTTTCTTTCTCTCTTTCCTTCTTTTTGTGGCTATCGTGAATGGGATTGTGCTTTTTATTTGGTTATCTGTCTGCTTGCTTTTGGTGTATAAGAATGCAACTGTATTTTGCACATTTATTTTGTACCCTGAGACAGTGCCAAAGTCTTTTATCAGTGAAAACAGATTTTGACAGATTCTCTTGGGTTTTCAAGGTATAGGGTCATATCATCAGCAAAGAGGGATCATGTAACTTCCTCTTGGGAACTCAGTTTTCCAGGTTTCTCCGGGGTCCCTTGTGGTTAGGAAAGGGTCTGTTCAGTCAGTTGAGGGGCTTGGGTTTTTATTTTTATTTCTCAAATACTATGCACCACCACATTATCCTTTTCTATGTGAACAAGAAAATTTCTTTGTTTAGTTTAGTTTTGTATTTTTTTTCCTTTTGTTCAATACAGTTCACTTTGGATTGCTGTGACTTTGCATACAAAGAGTCTTTTAAATTTTCTTTACTAAGGATATTGGAAGATACTGAAGAATTTTAGGTAGGAGGAGTATATAATGAGATACACATTTTAGAATGATCCTTTTAGAGTCAGCATAGAGAATGAATTGGTGTGAAGGGAGGAAGGGAGAAGACATATGGCTGGAGGTGGAAAGCCAAATTGGAAGGCTGTTATAGTAATTCTGGCAGAGCATGGTGAGGGCCTGAAAGAGAAGGGGGAAATGGGCAGTTGGACATATTAGATAGATACAGAGGAGGAATGATTAATGAGATTTTGGTACAACCTGAAATGTTAGGCTTCTAATATACTTATTTTGGGATTTCACATTAAAATTTTTCAACTTTTTATTTCTGGTGGGGATGTACCCTAATATTTTAGTGATTAAAGACTCAAATCTTAATGTAGTCTGGTTTGTAAACAGTTAACTGGAATTTAGAGCAATGAAAAGCCATTAAAGCGTTTGGAAAGGTGGGTGAAGGGGGGGTGATAGCATTTCTCTTGCATTTTTAAAAAGATCAATTTGGCTGCCATGTATTGAATGGATGGGAGGAGGGCAAAAGTAGCAACAAGGAGACTAGTCATTCTTTAGTATTTATGGAACACCTATTATATGCCAGGTACCACACTAGACCCTAGAGATGGAATAGTGAACAAGAAGGATAAAGTTGCTGGCACCACGGAGCTTCCATTTTAGTGAGGGAGGCAGACAATAGGTTGGCAAATATCTATTCCCTACCTATTTTATCTACCTATCTAATATCTATCTGTCTGTCTATCTATCCATCCACTTGTATCTGTCTCTTTCTCATCTGTCCATTCATCTTCTATACCCATCTATTCATTTATTGTCTATATCTATGTGTCTGTCTCCATCAATATCTCTATCTATCTATGTTAGGCGTCGCTAATTGCAATAAAGAAAAGTAAAGCAGCCCTTGCTAGACTCTGGTGTGGCCATGTGCTCTTTGAGCTATGGCTATTGCCATGGGGGGAGGAGGTGAATCTTCTCTCTCCCTTCTCTTTCTCTCTCTAATTTACTTTTAAATAAACTATATTTCAAAAAAGAAAAGAAAAGTAAAGCTCTATATGGGGACATGGAAGATAGAGGTTTAAGGGAGTGGACTGCTCTTTTACATAGGATTGTGTCAGGAAAGTTTGTCTCATTTGAGTAAAGATCTGGAGGAAATAAAGGATTAAGCAGTGGTGATATCTGGAGAAGAGCATTCCAAACACAGTAAACAGCAAACGCAATATGGGAGCATACCTGGTGTGCTCCCTGGCACAGAGACAAATAGGGCTGGAGGAGAGGGGAAATGATAGGAGCAGGAGGGAACAGAGGTAGTGGGGCTTCAACCATGTAAGCCCTTGAAGGCCACTGTAAAGATTTCTGTTTACCTTTGTGAGTGTTGGGCTGGATGGTTGTAAATAGACAAGAAACTTTCCTTGACTTAAATTTGAAAATAATCCTTTAAGCTAAGTGGAGCATAGACTGGGAGGGGGAGGAGCAAGGGTAGAGGCAGAGAGATCATTTAGGAGGCTACTTGTATCAACCTAGATTGAGATTTCACAAACTCAGCACTGTTGACATTGGGGCCAGATAATTCTTTGTTGTGGGACTGTCCAGTGCATTGTAGAATATTTAGCAGCTCTCCTGGCCTCTAGCCACTAGATAACACATCCCCTGTTGTGCCAACCAAAAAGGTCTCCCGATATCACCAAACTCTCTGGGGAGTAGAATGGATGCGTAGAATGGATGAAACCTTGCCCTGGTGAGAACCACTGACTTAGATGAGTGATGACATTAGCGTGGACCACAGTGGTAGATTATGTGAATAGATCCCAAAACAGACCATTTTTTTTTCTGAAAACAGGAGATGCTAGTCTACCTGAGTCAATATAATAAGAAAGTCCCCTTACCAAATAGTAACCTGATTTCAACCAATGTGTTTTTGTTTTGTTTTGTTTTTTCCCCTGTTGTTCTGTTTCCTTGTTCTCACCTTACAAAATCCACTGTTCTGCCCAGGCAAAGTATCTTTCTATCTTGTGGAACAGATTCATGAATTTCAAATAAAAGCAAATTAGATCTATAGTTATACTTGTGGTATTTTTGTCTTTTGACAGTACCAAGATTAACCACCGAAGGAAAGTGCTTGAAATAAAATCGATATTTCAGCTTATCCTATGGTACCACTCCAAGGCATGCACTGTAACAAGGGCTGGGAGGGAGAGGAGCATGCTACCCTTTTGGAAGGTGAGAGAAGGAGTATTGTGGTCTCCAACTCATTCTGTTACTGAACTGCCAGGGGTTCAGTCGAGATACGATTGCTCACCACACAGAAAGCCAATCACTGAGACAGCAAGTATTGCCGGGGAAGAAGCCTTCTTAGTGGGGGTGTATCAGCCAAGGAGAATCCACCTTCCCGACCTACTGAAATTGGGAGTCTGTATGGTGGGGGATGGAACGTAAGTTTGCATGGGAAAACAGCAATTAGGGAGGAGTAAGGAACGAATCACAACAAGTGAGGTGGTGAGTTTCAAGCCCTGGCCTGAGGGCTAGTTTCCTGAGGACGAAACTCAAATAAGACAGATGTCTTAAATTTTAAGACCAGGAAGGTTAATTTCCATGCTTATTCACAACACCCATAAAGATCAGTTCTATGGGGGATGTCAGGCTGGCATCAATTCTTGAGCTTATCAATTTTGCTAAAGAGCATATTTGAAAATAGAGGATCTGGAAAGGGACTCCCTTAAAATGATCTGTGCGCAGGGATTCTTCAGAGAGCTTTCAGGTGTCCCTAAGAGCTTGGTAACCCAGGATGAAACCATGGTATACGCAAGTGGATGAGGGGGGAAGAGAAACACAGATTGCTGATGAGAATGATCCACTACAAAGGAGATGTTGAGTTAACTACTAGAGTAGAGAACTTGTCAGGGCTGGAGGGAATGAATCCCAAGCACAATGAAGGAATCTGGTTGAGTGATAACAGGGACACTCCCCTATCATAGTCTTTCACTGCTCTTCTCACTAACTCTTTCTTATCTTTGGTGAAACTTTTATTTGTTTTAGTTTCTTGTGCCTCTCTTCAACTACAATGTAAATTCCATGATGACAGGGACTTTTCTGGACTGTTCACTATTGAACTTCCGACTCTCAGTGCAGTGTCTAGCACATAGTAAGTGCTTCATAAATATGGAGTGAATAAATGATAAAAATGAAAATATACAGATAGAGATGCAGTTTAAGTTTGATTTGATGGTGGCAACATAAAGGAATTCCTGTGTCATTTGCTTTTATTTCCCCCAACAAAATGTGACATGAGGGCATGAACTGAGAGTGAGAGTGTTACAGCCTGAATGGGCTCTTTTATTTATTTATTTATTTTGAGTTGGAGTCTCACTCGCCCAGGCTGGAGTGCAGTGGCACACTCACGGCCACCCCAGCATCGACCTGCTGGGCTCCAGCGATCCTTCTGCCTCAGCCTTCCAAGTAGCCGGAACTGTAGGCACACACTACCATGCCTGGCTAATTTTTGATTTTTATTGTAGAGATGAGGTCTCGTCAAGTTTCCTGGGCTGGCCTCAAACCTGAGGACTCAGGCAATTCACTCGCCTTGGCCTCCCAAAGTGCTGGGATTACAGGCTGAGCCACCGATCCTGGCCCTGACCGGGTTCTTATGCTTGCTGTGTAGAAAGGCTGACAGACTGACAGTATTTGTTGCCATAGAGAAAAAAAGAGTTTAATAAATGCAAGGCCACCAAGTGGAAGGATAGGAGATAGTACTCAAATATGCCTCCCCGAGAATTTTAGATGAAGAGTTTTTAAGAAATAATTTGGTGGGAAGGGGACTAGGGAATGGGTAATGCTGATTGGTTGGGAATGAAGTTGGGGGGGGTGTCAAAACTGTCTTTGTGTGAACAGCTACTGTCTGAGAGGGGATTGCAGGACCACTGGCGCCAGCTCCCTGGTAGACGTTCTGGGTCCAGGTGGGGTAATGAGTTCATCAGAGTGCAAAGTCTGAAAAACATCTCAAACACCACTCTTAAGTTTTACAACAGATGCTACCTATAGAGTAAGTCAGCATTGCAACCACAGACTACTGATCTCTGAGGAGTAAGCCAATATAGAGGTAGCTTAGTATGAAGGTGTTAGGTTAAAAATATCCCAGCAGCTTTTTGTCTGACACCTTAGCGAGGCTGCAGTGGTGTCCGCTGCTCTCCAAGCTTTGCAATACCGCCCAAGGACGACAAGAAGTCGGAAAGTCGGCCGAGAAAGACAAAGACCCAGTGAACAAATCTGGGGGCAAGGCTAAAAAGAAGAAGGGGTCCAAAGGCGAAGTTCGAGGCAAGCTTAATAACCTAGTCTTGTTTGACAAAGCCACGTATGACAATCTCTGTAAGGAAGTTCCCAATTATAAGCTTATAACTCCAGCTGTGGTCACGGAGGGACTGAAGATTCATGGTTCTTGGGCCAGGCAGCCCTCCAGGAGCTCCTCAGTAAAGGTGTTATCAAACTGGTTTCAAAGCATAGAGCTCAAGTAATTTGCACCAGAAATATCAAAGGTGGAGATGCCTCGGCTGCTGGTAAAGATGCATAAACAGGTCCAACCAACTGTACATTTGGAAAAATAAAACTTTATTAAATAAAAAAAAAAATCCCAGCGGGGCCTCCAAAATTCCAGGTCAGGCGTGCTGGGGGCTGGTATGGGGAGGGTGGGGTGTCTGGTCTGTCATCCAGTGCTGCGCAAAAGATGCAAAGAATTGCACAGCAGTTAGATTGGAAAACATAGTTTATTTAGAAATTAAATGAGAGAGAGAAGAGATGCACCTTCCCAAAGTAGGGGAGGGGTGCCAAAGCTTAGGAAAACATGGTCTGCCCATAACTCGAAGAACACATGGCCAGACTTAGCAAGGTAATGGCTAGAAAATAGAGAGAGAGAGGAGATTCACCTCCCCAAGATAGGAGAGGGGGGCCAGATCTAGAGAACATGGCCTGGCCATAGCTCAATAAGCACATGGCCTGATCAGTGCTTAGCAGGGCAATGGCAAATGGCTGCCTCAGGCTGAATCCTTTTAAATTTTCCCTTTGATGGGGGTAGGTCAGTAAGGTGATAGGGTTGTGGTCTGTTCCATGTCATCATGAAGGGGCAGGTAAACACAGGTACTTATGTCAGGTGATGGATGGCAGGCGGATGGATGGATGGGTCAGTCACATGATTGCTGCCATAGTGTTGGGGTCTGTCTGCATCATGAAGGTCACAAAGGACTGATTAGGCTAACTTGTCTATAAATATGCTGGGGAGGGGATTATAAAACAATTATCAATAGCTACCTCTGAGAAATCAGTTCTTGGCTAGTGATTAGAGGGTAAGTTAAAGTGAATTGTTAGAAAACCATGACAGATCTAGGCAATGTGAAAATGGCTGCTCATCGGGTATGTTGACTCCATGTTATATCCTTTCAGAAGGTATGCAGGAAGTGGAATCCCTGGAGATTAAAGCTGTTCATGTCCTTCTGCTAATTAAACTTCTGTATGCCATCAAGGAGATCTGCACATTCTTAGACTCATTGCTTAAGGTAAAATATGTTTATCAATCTCGTGGGCAGTTTCCCTCTCCCCAGGGGACAGGGCATGAAAACAATCAATTGCTCTCTGTTGAAGTGACTATGCACAAGCAGTCATGCAAGGAGGAAAGCTGCTATAGCTGCAGTGTGAATAAGGAGTCACCAACACACTGAGAGTCAAATATTGAGTCTTTTAATGCCAGCAGTTGAGAGCAGGCTCACGTCAGAAAGAGACTCTCAACCCCACATGAAGCAAGCAAGGGGTTTATATAGCAAAAACCATAAGGTTACAGAGTTTTGGTTCTGGGTAGGGAACAAAGGAGATTTTTCAAAGTACAGGTTGTTAAACCATCAGGGGAAAGTGTAAATTACATAGTGTGACAGAACTGTTTCAGGAATGTTATAGCCTTCCAGGGGAGGGAACGGAAAAGCCATAAATCATGGGACATGTCCTATGATTTATGGCCTACTGGAAAGGTTAGGGCGGTCATATGGAGAAGGGGTGAGGGGGGAACCAGAAGACAAAAATGGAAGAACTACTACAAAATGGAGTTACCTTGATTAGGTCACTAACAGCCATTTCATAGCAAACTTAAAAACAACAGATTCATTAATCTCTAACCATAGCTGCAACTTTGTAGAGCTTGTGTCTTCCAAAGTTTTTACCCCGGGGTCCTGTTTTAATTTTATACAGGCAGTTTTAGTTGGATGTTGTAGGGAAGAGGTATGGGGGACAGCTGAAGCAGGTCTTGAAGATGTGAACTACGCGTCTTCACAAGAGGGAGGGATGGGGGTTTGCAGTCAGTGTTGAGGACCCTGTTGGGGATCAGAAATGGATCCCCCATATTTGGTGTTTTTATATGCTGAACTAAAGAAGCAGTCCTAAGGTCTCCCTCTGACCTTCCCACAATCCTTTCTCTCTCCCAAAGCATAGGATGAGGCCATTCTCTGAAATTCCCTTACCTACCTAGATACCAGACCCCCAAAGAGGAACACAACTGCCTTTCATCCCCTCTCTGAAATGCCATTTTTGATGCCACCACATGTAAACAGACTTTTTCACAAGATAATGTAATGTCTGCCTCTCAGGCTCATCCACATTCCAAAGAGAATCCTTTACAAGTTAATTTCTGTCTCCTGGGCTCATTCAGATCCCCTGTAAATCATATACTCCTGCACCTCCATCTCCCTCGCCCCAGTGAAGAGCATATTTAAGTGTCAACCATCTGGATCTTTTGATTTTTCATATTTGGTATTACTCTCATGCACATGTGTGCTCATAATAAATTTGCTGTGCTTTTCTCTTGTGGATCTGTCTTTTGCTATGCGGTGCCAGCCATGACCCTTTATGAGAAGGGATCACCCTCCCTGCCTCTGCACCCTTTGAGGTTTGTGGTTAAGTAATGTACAACAGGTTGTGTGATTGATTCCTGGGTATCTGGCACATACAGCTGGCATTTGGTAGAGTCATTTGTTAAGAAGCAAAACGAAGGAGAGTAAACAGGCCTTTTGGGAAAGATAATGAATCGGCTTTTGAACATGATGAATTCAAGGCATCAGTGGGACAGCAAAATGAAATAGTCCAGGGTTGAGTGAGAGGAAAGAGGCTTGTGGTGGAGAGGCTGTGGGAGGGCTGCTGGCATGTAGATGGGAGCTAAAACTAAGAGCATGGCTGAGATGACTGCGGGAGAGGGCAGCATGGAAAGGAAAGGTCAGTGGAAGCCCAAGGAACACTGATGTGGAAGAGTCATAAACATTGATCATGCTTGAAGGTTTTGTCTTTTAAGTAGATTCAGAGCTCCTTGGGGTCAGATGACAGGTCCTGAGTTTCATCATTTAGCCTCTGGCATAATGCTGGCCACACAGAAGACAATTATACAATCCACTCTGATTTGATTTCTCTGTACTTTCATTTACGAGAATCCTATCATGGTTGATTATTTAAAATGCCGCTAAGGAGTAGTTTTTTAAAAAAATCATAACTTTCATACAAATATAAAGGGAACACTTGTAAAGATTTTAACTCATTAATCAACAAGGGAACCAGTAAAGTGTTATCACCACTTCAAGAAACAATCCAAACCCAGACAAATATACAATGAGAAATGCACAAACAAATTTCCTTAATAGATGCAAAATTGACTTTTTCCAAAGGAAAGGTAGAGTCAATTGTCCGTCCCTTGGAAAAGTTTATTTGCATGTTTATAGACAAATTGGTTATCCACAATTTACAGAGTTGTAAAATAGCTTAAAGACAAGAAAGGCACAGAAAACCCCACAGAACCACATAACTTGGAAGGGTTTTGTTGATGAAAGATGTCAAACTCGGTAAAATATTTAAGAAGGCTTACTCTGACCTAGGCCTGTGACACTGTCCCAAAAGTTCCTGAGAACACGTGTCCAAGGTGATTTAATTGCAGCTTGGCTACATGCGTCTCAGGAAGACAGAAGTTACAAAAAAACCATAAATCAATACATGTGAGGTTTACAGCGGTTGGCTTTGAAAGGCAGGATATCACCAAGCAGTGACTTTCAGGTCATAGATGGATTCAAAGATTTGCTTTGTCTAAGGAATTTTGAAATCAGTAAAGGAAATGCTGCATTGAGATGGGGCATTGAGAGGAAGTTTCTTGATATATGTACATGGCCTCATAGGTGGCATCCCTGAGAGAGAATAGATAGCAAATGTCTAGATCCTCTGTGGACCTCTGGAAAGGAGATTCTATATAGATACAAATTTCCCCAAGAAATGGCTTTGCAGTATCATACAATATTTTTTATCTCCTTCTTTATCTGTCATGTGATGTTATACCAGAGTCAGGTTGGGAAGTAACCCTTTTTATATAAGGCTAATAAAAACCTGTCTCCCCAGGCCCTTTAGTCAGGAATTCGACAAGAGAGAGAAAGAAAAAAAGGTCAGAGTTTAGTCCTCAGTATGTTAGACAAATCCTATTTTTCCTGTGAAGATACCTGTAATCTTTTCGGTTCATTTCAAAGTCATGATTTTCCCTATAAATCTAAAAAGGAAAAGACATTATCCATACCATTTCTATCAGCTGGGCCTGTGACAAAACATATACAGAAGATTTTGGGGTACCACCTAATATTTACATAGATAGAAGATATTTGGGTACCACCATAAGATTTAGAGAGATGAGGCAGAATTTGGGACCTCCTGACATCAATCTGTCTTCTAACCAGAATGGGAAGTGTTCAGAAATCAAACCACCACAAATCCATTCTGGCATGAAGGAGGGTGTAAGTAAAACATGAAAGACGTTGAAGTGGCCCAGTTGGGTCCTTGTTGTGAGCTGTCCAAGTCAGAGCGGAGACCCTGAAGGTGGCAGTTGTCTTCCCTTTCCCCTCCTGCTCCACCCTCCCCCATGTCTGCCTCCCTCTCAGAATGTGGGACTGCCAGACTGCAGGCACAGCCTTCAGTGCAAGCACATCATCCACTTAAAAATGGAAACCCTCCTGTTCTTCAATAGTGAACAAGGGCAAATCTGGCTGCTGGAAAATTCAGCTGCTTTAGTGCAACAGCTCAGGAGAGGCTCAGGTGAGAATTTGGTGATGATTACTAGAGAAAATGCCCCTATGATTTTCCTGAGCATAATATTTCTCTTTGCAATTTTTGAGCGGTCTGTAGCAGACCTGCCAAAAATGTGAAACCTAAAAATAGGGTAGGGTGGGAAGAAAAAATGGGACCTGTCACAATGCCCTAGAAAATAGGGAACTAAGAATTTTCCAGAGATGCAAAGTCAAAGGGGGATAAATATTTACTTAGAAATAAAGTAGCAGGTACATGCTTTATAAATAAATGACAAGACAGTATGAAATGAGGGAATATAAGAGTGACTTAAAAAGATAGAAAAATGTAAGCCGGGTGCGGTGGCTCACCCCTATAACCCCAGCACTTTGAGAGGCCAAGGTGAGAGGATTGCCTGCGCCCATGGGTTTGAGACCAGCCTGGGCAACTTGGCACGACCTGTCTCTACAATAAATCAAGAAAAATTAGCCAGTGTGGTGGCAGGTCCCTGTAGTTCCAGCTACTTGGAAGGCTGAGGCGGAAGGATTGCCTGAACCCAGCAGGTTGAGGCTGCAGTGGCTGTGAGCATGCCACTGCCCTCCAGCCTGGGTGACAGCGTGAAACTCCAACTCAAAAAAAAAAAAAGAAGAGAGAAAAAGATGTAAACTAAAGTCTCACCCGAAGATAGGTACGGATCAGAGAAAGGGGAAGAAAACTAGGGTATACTGACCACTTATTATGTCTTACCTTGTTTAGGTACTTTATATACACTTTTTAATTTATTATTCCTTACCAAATACTGTGAAATATTTGTCATTACCAGAGATGATATTCAAATATGTAACAGTAGACAAACAGCATAGGCACTAGCCAATCAGAGGCTGGCTATATGACCCCTTTAGAGCCAGGCATTAACCCTCCAATGACTGGATCATGAAGTCAAGGAAGAGCCCGGGCAACAGCAGGCATGCAGGAGGTTCTGGACAGAGGCTATTCACCAACCTTTGAGGTGTAGCAATATTTACCAAGTAGCATGGCTGAAATGGTGTGTACCAGTTGTCAGCTCTGAGTAGAAACCCAAGGCCATGTCATCTGGACAGGTTTGGGTGTATTCATTCTCTTGCATTTGTTCTTGAGGTCTTTCCTGCTGCTTCTGGCTGTGATGGTCTGCACCACTGCCACAGTCTATGTCT
The DNA here is from genome assembly GCA_963574415.1 of Tarsius wallacei. NCBI lineage: Eukaryota > Metazoa > Chordata > Mammalia > Primates > Tarsiidae > Tarsius > Tarsius wallacei. Next base: position 1,746 of record CAUYQG010139614.1, on the reverse strand, counting down.
CCAAGTGGCAGCCTACTCCACAGGGTCCTGGTGGCTCCAAACTGAATCTTGGGAGGAGAGCAGTCATCGGGGACCCTCATTCCCCTTTGCCACCCAATCCCTTCAGCATTCTCAAAATTAGCACACCAGCCTGTACAAATTTAGATTCATTTCTTTTAAAATGCCTGGGGAAAATATCAGTAGGGAATTACAGTGAAGAAAGGAAAGAGTTCAAGTTCTAGCTCATCTTGACTTCCTGCAGAACCTCAAAAGAGAAGGCAGGGTTTTGCAGACATCTTTGTTTCATCTGCCCAGCATCCACTATGCCTCTCTGGTGCTAGGCTTTGAAGCCAGGCTGCCTAGGTTTGCAACTTCCTACTTATTAACAGTGTGACCTTGCAGTAAACGCCACACCTCTCAGAGCCAGTACAGATTGGATACCAGAATTGTTCATTTTGTTAGGTGGGATGATTGCATTGCAAGTTAGTAAGGAAATGTCTTTTTTCCCTCTTTTTTGTAGCGTAAACGGAGGTATTGGGGAACAGAAAGTAATGTGATGTTTGGAATTTGCTTTCAAATATATTCCAGCAAATAAAAGAAGGTGATGGCAGTGGGTGGGGAGAGGTTGATGACGGCGGAAGCAAGGTGATGAGTACATGGAGTGAGGTCCTTGTGTTCTCTAGACGTTTATGTGTTTGAAACTTTCCATAATAAGAGTAAACAAAAAATGAACAGAAATCAAGGTTTTCATTCTCCACATTCAAACAAACATAACAGGGACTTGGGGCACACTTTCCTCAATCACTTCTCTGGTGGTGTAATTTGATCTTCCAGCTAGGTTCCAGCTTTTAGTCTATCCGTTGTCTTCTCTAGACACTGGCCCAAGAAATAATCCTTTTAACAAGGCTTGCAGGCTGGGTGCGGTGGCTCAAGCCTGTAATACCAGCACTTTGGGAGGCCGAGGCGAGAGGATTGCCTGAGCCCAGGAGTTCAAGACCTCTTCTCTACAACAAATTTTTTAAGAAATTAGCCCCGCGTGGTAGCATGCGCCTGTAGTTCCAGCTACTTGGAAGACTGAGGCGGAAAGATTGCCTGAGCCCAGGAGGTCAAGGCTGCGATGGTCGTGAGCATGCCACTTCACTCCAGCCTGGACGACTCCAACTCAAAACAAAAAACAAACAAGGCTTGCCAGGTTGAGACTCCAACTCAAAACAAAAAACAAACAAGGCCTGCCAGGTCCAATGCCAGAAAGTAGATAGTATTGGATTCTTCATACTCACGTTTTTTAAAAGTGACCAGTTTTCTATTTGGGGTAACCTGAGATACAGAAGTCTCATGTTAAGGTATCACACTCCTCTGCCCCACTCCTTTTCAGAGGCCATCACAGTGTTAATGTTATCTCCAAGGAGAAAAATTGAGAGGAGCGCCTGAGCCTCGTTTATAAAGGCAACCCTGCAGGAAGGAAAGATTTGCGGAGTGAAGAGCGTGAAGTGAGGTGTGTGGTTTGAGTTGCCAGAGTTTCAAGGAGAGAAGAAGGGAAGTGAATCACCATCCTTTGACCACGGCATTCACCGCTAAAGGAAAGGGGAGGGGAACAAGGAGAGAGAAAAAGGACGAACATCTCAATGAAATTAACTGGGGGGGGGGGGGGGGGGAAAAGGGGAATATAAAGGGAAGTTAGGGGGGGGGGTTTAAAAGCACCAAAAAAGGCCCAAAACCACCCCCCAAACACGGTTTTGATAAAAAAAAAAAATAAACCCCCAAATT